>JARYGA010033015.1:0-49506 GCA_030545235.1 Helianthus tuberosus | reverse complement strand
TAATCATTCCTTTTAAACTTTCAGCATCGTCCTTGATTGCTGTTTCTTGTACTTTTCTAATTTGATCATTTAAATCTACATGTAGATTTAATCTGAAAGAACGTACTCGTTTTGGCCTTTCATGATACTTTCGACTAAAGCATCAGCTACTACATTAGCTTTTCCAGCATGATACTGGATATCAAAATCATAATCAGTAAAAACTTCCATCCAGCATCTCTGTCTCATATTTAATTATTTTTACCCAAAAATATACCTTTAACTCTTATGATCGGTGTAGAAAACAAATTTATTCCATATAAATAGTGTCTCCAAATCTTAAGGGCACAAACTATGGCTCCTAACTCTAGATCATGGGTTGTGTAATTCTCTTCATGTTTCTTAAGTTGTCTAGAGGCATAAGCTATAACCTTTTGACGTTGCATCAACACACATACATATCCTAACTTAGACGCATCACAATAGACTATAAAGTCTTCAGTTACTTCTGGTAATGCGAGTATGGGTGCGTTGGTTAACCTTTGCTTAAGAATCCTAAAAGCTTCTTTCTGTTTTGGTCCCCATTCAAACATAACTGATTTGCAGGTCAGTTTGGTTAATGGAATGGCTATTTTAGAGAAATCTCGGATAAACCGTCTATAATATCCTGCTAGTTCAAGAAACTTCATACTTCTATTGGCGATTCAGAGACTTTCCACATAGTAATTGCCTCGATTTTTGCGGGATCCACATCAATTCCTTCATGATTAACCAGATGTCCAATCTTGTAACCATAATTCACATTTTGAGAATAACACTTTTATTTTCTTAATAATGTCAGAAGTGTATGCAGATGCGCTGCTTGTTCCTCTTACTCTTAGAGTAAATTAGAATATCATCTATAAAAACAATTATGAATTTATCCAGGTATGGTTTACATATCCTGTTCAACATGTCCATAAATGCGGCTGGGGCATTGGTTAAACATAATGGCATGATGGTAAATTCATAATGACCGTACCTTGTTCTGAAAGCAGTTTTAGGAATGTCCTCTTCTTGAACTTTCAGTTGATGATATCCTGAGCGTAAATCGATCTTAGAAAAGAATCAAGCTCCTTGAAGTTGATCGAACAGATCATCGATTTTCCGTAGTGGGTACCGATTCTTAATCGTTACCTTGTTCAATTCTCAGTAATCAATGCACATCGATCCGTCTTTCTTTTTAACAAACAACACCGGTGCCCCCATGGTGAATAACTTGGTTGTATATAACCTTTTTCAAGAAGTTCGTCTAATTGTTTCTTCAGTTCCTGCATCTCCGTTGGTGCTAGTTGATATGGTGCCTTGGCAATCGGTGCCGTTCTTGGTATGAGGTGAATCCTAAATTCAACCACTCTATCTTGCGGTAGTCCAAGTAATTCTTCTGGAAAAACATCTGAGAATTTAGATATTACAGGAATATCTTTTAATTTTTTTTTCTTTTAGTATTAAAGATTACAGAAATCATATATACTATTCTTCCTTTCCTTTCATAACTTGCAACTTTCATCACGGAGATGAACTTTGTCGACCTGGCTGGCTTATCTCCTTTGATTGTGATCTTTTCACCAGTCGGCATACTCACTTGTACTGACTTTTGATAACATAAGATACTAGCATGATTGGATACCAACCAATTCATTCCTAACAAGGATTGCGACCCGCCGCAATGCGGCGAAGATTCTTTAGTTATAACTAAGTCGATCTAGGACCCGCACGTTATGTTAAACCTGTCAAACGGGAAAAAAATTGACGATGGAAAACGTTCACCCACACACGCACGTTGCATCGTGTTAACTCGCAAAATTTAGAACGAAACGTAAAAATGTTAAGCCAAAGACACACGTTGCGATGTGTTACATCACAAAATTTAGAACCAATCATAAAGCGAAAAATTTGCGGAAAATGAAAACTATAAATGACCAAAGTTGAAAGTAAAAAAAGTTATGAGTATAGATTGCAAAAGATAAAAAGTTTTAAGTTAAAAGTAAAAAAAAAAACAAATAGTTTTGGGTTAAAAGTAATTTATGAAATACTTTTGGGTGAAAAGTAAAAAAAAATCTTTTTTTTGGAAAACCCCCAAAGTCAACGTTACGACAACCATATGCATATCCATTTTTTCTTTGGAAAATCCCCAAAGCACACCTCGCGTTGCAGCAGGGCGTAAAACAGTGTCAAATAGTACTAATGTCACACAACCGTCATCGACCACCAACACTGACTCAACCTAGGATATGCGTGTTGCGACGAACCTGTCAAACATGGAAAATAGAGGCAAAAACGTTGAACCACACATGCACGTTGCGTTATATTAACTCGAAAAATTTAGAAATATACGTAAAACGAAAATTTGCGGAAGATGAAAAGTATAAGTGACAAAAGTTGTGAAGTTAAATTGCAAATAATGAAAAGTTTTGGGTTAAAGTTAAAAAAACAAATTATATAGGGTTAAAATTGCAAAAGGTTAAAACCTTTGGGTTAAAAGTAAAAAATCAAGTTTTTTTTGAAAAATGTGCAAAGCACAATGTACAACTTGTTATGCACAATAACTTTGCTAATTTATAATATATAATACAATATCGAATCCTGCTAGATTCATTGGGTAAAGGTTAGCAATGAAATGATGGTTCAGGATTTCTATTCTTGCTCCCTGCAAGATTTCACTAATCTTAATGGATTCTCCGTTCGCCGTCTCCACCAGGAAATCGGCAATCACATCCAGAATTATCTTGGCTTCCTCATCTGTCAGAACAAATGCTCTGGTATTCTTCTTAGGTGCTTCAGTTGTCTTAGCCTTGTTGGATGTGACCAGCTTCTCCACAATTGTAACATAATCTGGCATTAGCTTTTCTCCTACAGTCTTCTACCTTATGTCCTGGGTACTTGCAGAAATTACAGGATACAACACACTTTCCTGAGTGCTTCTTTCTACAAAACTTGCAGTAGGGTGTGTAGAAGAACCTGTTCCTTTTCCACGGTAGGAATTACCAGAACGAAATTCCTGGGTAAGCTTTTGAGCTAGGTTCTTTCTCTGCTTCTCCTCTAGTGTGCGTACCAGTTCATCAGTCAGGGTATTGGCTAGTTCTACTGCTTCTTCTATGGTTTGAGGTCTAGCTGCCTTGACTATATGCCTGATCTCACTAATTAATCACCAAATATAACGGGAGATTAACACTGGTTCAGGTGAGGCTAAGGTTGGCACTATCCTAGCATATTCAAAGAATATGGTAGTGTAACTTTTGCAGTCTATTCCAGGCCAATAATTCTTTTCATTGGGATGCCAGAATTTATTTCAACCATTTCCATAAAGTTGGTCCATTCCGTACTATAAACTCTGTCACTTCCCCTAGACTGGAGAATAGTATTCCACCATTCTAAGGCTGCATTTTTTAAAAGATTAGAAGCAAGCATAATTTTATCTTCATCTGCACATTTACTTATTTTTATGACTGCTTCTGTCTTTTCTATCCAACGTAATGTTGCAATGGCTCCTTTATTGCCTGAGAATTCTATTGGTCTGCAGGCCAATAATTCTTTATAAGAACAACCGTAAGAGACGGTTCTTCTTCTTTTAGGGATTGGACTTGGATTATAGGTCTTGATAATATAGGGCATACCATCTATAATTCCTTGTGCTACTATATGTTGGATGGCACTGTTATCTATTTGGTTTCCGTTATTTTCATTAGTCTGATTTTCCTGATTTACTTCGTTCGACATCTGAATTGTAAACATTTTTGAGGTATCAATATCACAGAATAAAGTCTAACACAAACATACAATATTCACATAAGCAGGTTGATAAAAAACGTCGAACATTGCGACTTTTACTCTTTTCATATATATATATATATGCTTCAGTTACAAACTACAGCTGGAAAACACACTAGTAGTTATGTATTGATATCTATTTTAGACTATCTAGTATAGATTTTTTTTTATCAAAATACAAAATTACACATATATCTAGGTATTATTCTAGGTACCGTTCATCCAGTATTGCATTTCATTCTCATCATATTTCCAAACTAGTTTCTCCCCTATCTGTCGAATTCTATTCCCTTCATCCACTAAACTTTCGCCATAGTGACGGAGTTCCTGCACACATTCTCGACTCATTGGGGGTTTAATGGTGGTTCTGGCACTGGTTCATCGGGAGTATATAGGGCCGAGTACGATCTATTGTCGTGTAACCAGGGATCATATTCCGAAGAGATTCGGGTTAGGACTCTAGGTAATTCATTGGGATCGAAGGCAAGTATCGGGAATTGGTTTTCCTGGCTGGGTTCTAGCATTTGTTGGTCTGGGATTAAGGGTAACAGTGGCGGTTCAGCTATTTGGTTTAGGTTAGAGTTTACTACTGTAGTGGCTAGCATATCGAAATCTGCCAACTGTCTATCTAGTTTCTCTTCCCACGGTGGCCTATTGACTGCTTTTTGAGTTTGGGCATTTACTTCCCTATTAGCTATGACTATCGCTCTTTGTTGTTGTAATTTCTTCATTGTCTTTCTCCTCTCATGTGTTCCTCTATTAAACCAACCTCTCTTTTTAGAAGTGAAGAGTTCCTCATACTGTGCCTTAAAAATAAATATCCCTTCCTCAGTATCGACTGAGTATCCTGAGGGATTTTGTTGAGATGATGTTCCTTCATCTTTTGGTGAACTAGCTAAGTGACGATAAGCGTCCAATGTACCTTGCTCACTCATACTGTAAACTAACAAATAGTCAAATAACAATATACATTTTTACGCATAATCACATAGATTATTTCCTAACATAAAATTTAAGTGTCAGCAGAACACTTCATTGGCTTAAACCAGCGGCTGTAGCTCTGATACCACCTTCTGTCGCAGCCCCCGACCCCCTGCCCCGGGAGGCGGGTGCCGCGGGATACTTAGAGCGGGTGGTATCGGTGTTTATTAAATTGGCAGCAGAATACATCAGGATCGTAGTTAGGAAATATTTTTATTAGAGTTAAACACCAAACTTTTTATAACAAATCATCGAGATAAAACCCAAGTTCATTTGATAATACATTTGTAGGGATAAACACTAATTATTGAAAACAAAAACTCCTTTTTATTTAGGTAACTTTTATAGCCACTTTTCCAAGCCTTCAGTGCTCTCCAGCTGGTTTCTATTGGCTTTCACATTATGTTACCTGAAACAGGTTTTAGAAACATTTTATCAGCAAGAAAACTGGCAAGTACATTCTATTTTGTAAAGCAGCAGTTGTTACACATTACAGTATTAAGGGCGATTATAATGTTTATATCTACACAATTACTCGTTCAGTACGTGTCACTCGACATATCTGTGACTATGGTTATATTACACATTAGATACCCGTGCCTAATTGTGAAGGTTATCAAGTAGTGTATACAAACCCCATAATAGTGGCAGCAATTGCAGAATTATAAAGACTTAATCACTGTAAGTGTGTTTGAAAACATTTGAGGTTTTGGTAAAACAATTTGACTCACAAAAGGTGTTTGTAAAAGAGAATATACTCACATTGTTGACTTAGGTGATACTACTATAGCTTCCTGATGATTCTCCTGGTTATTATCTGTTAAAATTAAACAATGCACACGCGTTAGTAAAATAACTCATATCACATTAACCGTACAACTTGAGACAGAACTCCAATGACTTAGTCAGGCAGAGCCTTGACATGCATTACTGAGTCCTAGATCAATCGGGTCTAACACGAGACAGAACTCCAACGACTGAGTCAGGCAGAACCTTGACATGCGTTACAAGGTTATTGTACTTACAACGAGACCGAGCTTTGCTTTATAGGGGTATAATACCCGAGTATTATAATTGCTACAGAAAGTTGAGAGAGAGTTTAAGTTTTGAACCGATTGCAAATGAGCTCGACCACCCTATTTATAGGCTGATTCGAAGGCGGTTCGCGGCCCGCGAAGCCCATCTCTAACTCTCTTGCTGCCCGTGAGGGAGTAGACTAGGTCATAGGGTTGATTGGTCATCGATTTTATCCTTGCCGAGTGTCCTACATGTGGCGGACTTGTGTCGCCAGCAAGTCAACTGGCTCGCGCCCCGCAAAAGCCACAAGGGTCTGGGTCGCACCCGCGAGACCCTTGTATACTTGTTTTTATTTGATTTTTATAAATATTAAGGTATACTAGGCCCGTTTAAGGGGTCTAGGAGGGTTGTTATAACAGTCGCAACCCACCTGCAACCGCCACCCACCGTCTCCACCATCACCATCCACAACCGTTTATTCGTCGAAATAGTATATAAACTCAACTTAGAATCGCCTTTGAACTCTTTTTTATCACAAACACGTTCTATTCTCCTGCGCATCAACGGATTTCCCATCGGAGTTCAAGAGCTCCGGCCACCGTTGTCCTCATCTGTCGTGTTATGCAATAGGTATTTTTTTCATATGCAATCTTTCGCCTTGTTTTATAGATCATAAGCCCTATATGAATTTTTTATATCAGAATCAGATTCGCGTATAATTCTTGGATAAATAGGCTAGGGTTTAAATTGTGTTGGAGAGAGAAGAAAGAGAGAGGGAAAGGGAGTTTCACAGAGAGAGGAGAGAGAGAAGAGAAACATGGGATTATATAACATTTTTATTTTTAATTTTGCACAAATTAGTCCCTAAATAAAATTTCTTTACACAATAGCCCCTTGGAAGTTGAAATGACAAGAATGTCCTCATGTGCAAGGCACATGACCAGATTTACCAAAAAAATTAACTGGGTTTGGCTTAAAGGACATAACGTGCAAGATTTTAGAACATTAAGTACAAATTTGTCAACTTTTACGTTAAATGACAACGCCTGCAATTTGGTGTAAACATAAAGGACAAAACTTGTAATTTACTCTATATATATAGTGAAAGTGTAAAATACAATATTCCTTAACATATGATATGAAATTACAATCGTTATTAAACTTAAAACACTAATCACGCATGTTGAAAAACCATAATCACGCATGTTGAAAACTCATAACCATATGTTTTTTGAACATGCGTGATTTATGATTTTTTAACATGTGTGATTAGGGTTTTGAGTTTTGAGTTTTATAAGGTGTATAATTTCATATTGTACTATCGCACGTTAAGGAATATTGTACGTTAACTTTCCCCTGTATATATATATATATACATACATACATACATATATATGGGTAAAAGACTAAATTACCCTTGTGTCATCACTTTGAACTTAAAAAATTAACTGAGTTAGGGCTAAAGAAAATAACATATAGCTTTTGAAAACATGAAGTATAAAAATCATCAACTTTAAAAATAAAGGATAACACTGAAATTTGTTATATAAATAAAGAATAAAACTGGCAATTCACTCATGTCTATATACACACATTAAAAAGACCTTTTTTGTCAATGTCAACCATAATACCTTCTGCATTTAGAGTGAACAGGGCACTATGCGGGGAGTGGTGCGGTGATTGAAGTCCCCGAGCGGGAACTCCGCCGCCATCACTTCGGGGAGGGTATTCGGGGAGGGGGATCGGTGTATGTTCACCGCACATGAATTGCACAAGGATCGAGAGAGGAACGTTGGGCAACGGTCAAATGTTAAAAAAAAAATTCAATTTTAACCAATATAAATAACCAACTTAAAGAGAGTCGGAGGCTCGCGAGCTCATAACGGAACAACGCGAGACGATGGGAAACTACGCGCACGATCGAAATATGAAAACATACCTCAAGCCGCACGACGATATTCCGCCGGAAATGTTGCCGTTCATCCTCGCCCGAAAGCGCGAGATCGCTAACAAGTACTGGTGGCCGTGTAATTTCTAAAATTTTTATGTAGTATTGCGATGTAATTTTTATTTTATTAAATGAAATGTAGTTTTTAGTTTTATGAAATTATGTTTTACTTTTTATATTTTCTTAATTAAAAAAATAAATAAACAAGTCCCCCAAGAGAGGAGTGCTGCCATCAAATTGAGGGTGTGAGGGGAGTTAAGAGGGCAGTTGACGTGGCGCGTGCTGATTGACCGTGCGTAAGAGAGGGGACTCCCCTAAGAGAGGAGTGCCCCTTACACCCTTAGTTTAATTTTGCTTTACACCCCTACAATTTAGTTGTTTTTTTTTCAATTAAACATCTTTTTAAACAGTTGGTTTTTATTAATCACCCGGTCTTGGTCTCTAAATATACTATTGTCACGTATTTTTTTATCTACGTTTAATCTAACACACTACAATGCTCGTCTCTCGTGCTTATATTTATAGATGATTCGGTGTAACTTTTGTTCGAATAACTTGGCTTTCGTATACAACGGCGTAACTTTTCCTTGACCTTTTAAGATAATGTTGCCATATGGTTTTTTTATGGTCACACGATTTTTTTTTTTATTTTTATCTAAGTTTCGAACCCATTACCAAATGCAAATGATAACCCACTAGTATGTTCATTAAAGTAATTAAAAGAGAAACCCATTTGCATAGGTGTGTAGATCTAACAGTAGCTACAAGATGCCAAGATCCATCATCGTAACCATTCAATTAGTTATTTGTTATTTCCATTTAGAAGATCTTGGCTATAAATATAACTCAAATGTTGGTTATGCTGAGCAAAAATAACAAAACACAACTGCATTAACATGGCATATTTTCTTCAATTTCTAACACTTATAGGGTTATTGCTTTCTTCTATAATCTATGCTTACAAAATAAGCATGAGAAAAACACAAGAAAAAGGTAATAAACTAGTAGCTCCAGAACCATCAGGAGCATTGCCTTTTATAGGACACCTTCATCATCTTCGGGTTCAAGTTCCGATCCCACGTATACTAGGAAATATGGCTGATGATTACGGGCCGGCTTACTCTCTAAGGCTCGGTAGTCACCGAGCGTTGGTTATCAGCAGTCAACAGATGGTGAAAGATTGCTTCACCATCAATGAAAGAAATTTTGCAACCAGGCCTAATCTCTCTGCGGGCCGCTACTTGAACTACAACAATGCTGGTTTTGGAATGTCACCATATGGTCCGTATTGGCGAGAGATGCGAAAGATGGCGGTTTCTGAGCTATTTACAAGCCAACGTGTTGAAATGTTGAAGCACATCCGTACCTCACAAGTGAAAAACTCCATCATGGAGCTCTACACGTTGTCCCAAAGGAATGGGGGTAGAGCATCTGCAATTAACATAAGCAAGTGGTTCGAGTGCATACCGCTCAATATAATTGTAAGAATCCTAGTGGGGAAAGCATTCTCTAATGGTAACAACCAACAAGATTCGCATGTAAAAGAAGCCATAACGAAATTACTGTACCTTTCAGGCTTCTTTATTGTGTCTGATTTCTTTCCAAATCTTGAATGGATGGACATTGGAGGGCATCTTAAAGCTATGAAGCAAGTGGCTAAAGAGCTTGATGGTGTCATTGAAAAGTGGCTTAACGAACATATTGAGAAGAGACAAGAATGTGGTAGCGATAAAGAAGGTGACTTCATGGATCTGATGCTGTCATCCCTACCCCATGACACTGAAATGTTTGGCTATGGGCGTGAAACCATCATCAAGGCAACAACTTTGGTTAGTAACGTTGTTTTTTTTACCAATCTCAATATTGACTTGTTGCTTTTAATATATGGGTGGAGATATTTGGACACCCTCTGCGCCTATTTGGACACCCTTTGCCTCGTATAGGCCTCGTATAGGCCTATACGAGGCGTATAGGGTTACATCAAAATCAGTGTCTGACTCATGTCACTTCTGGTTTGACCCCTTCAAGACGCCTCGTATAGGCCTATACTGGGCGTATAGGACCCTTCGTATAGGCCTCGTATAGGACCCTTTGCCCCTTATATGCCTCGTATAGGCCTATACTGGGCGTCTTGAAGGGTTTTTTTTTTTTTTAACAAACATTTTATACAATATTAATCGTTTTAGCAAACTTTTATACAAAAACAAGTTTTTTTATTTTAAATCATTATTATTAGGACCCCCTCGTTGGGTTTTTTTAGTTGAAAAATGGATGTTTTGGTAGGGTAATTTGATTGTTTTTTGAGGGTGATGTTTTTTGAGTAAAAAATGGGTGGTTTGGTGGGGTAATTTGAGTTGTTTTTTAAGAAAAGTTTTATTTTTTTATAAAAATATTTTACCGTTTTCAAGATTGGCCTTTAAAAATATTCGATTGTAGAAATATTACATTGTTTTTAACATATAGTGTAGTATAGGTCTCGTATAGGTCCCTTATAGGTCTTGTATAGGCCTATCGACGTATACGGGTGTTGTATCGTATCGTATAGTGTATAGTATAAGTCTAGTATAGGTCCCATATAGGTCTTGTATAAGCCTATAGGCCTAAACGGGACCTAAACCACACCTATAGTCCTATACGAGTGTTGTATCTTATCCAATAGTCTAATATCGTATTGTATTGTATCGTATCGTATCATATCGTATCGTATCGTATCGTATAGTGTAGTATAAATCTCGTATAGGCATTGTATGGGCCTATGGATGTGGTATCGTATCCTATAGTATCGTGTTGTATCGCATCGTATCGTATAATATAGTGTAGTATAAGTCTCGTATAGGTCTTGTATAAGCCTATCGTGTTGTATCGTATCGTATAGTATAGTATAAGTCTCGTATAGGTCTCGTATAGGCATCGTATAATTAATATTAGTCTTATTATAATTAATATGAGTTTTTTATAATTAATATTAGTGTTATTATAATTAATATGAGTTTTTTATAATTAATATTAGTGTTATTATAATTAATATGAGTTTTTTATAATTAATATTAGTGTTATTATAATTAATATGAGTTTTTTTATAATTAATATTAGTGTTATTATAATTAATATGAGTTTTTTATAATTAATATTAGTGTTATTATAATTAATATGAGTTTTTTATAATTAATATTAGTGTTATTATAATTAATATGAGTTTTTTTATAATTAATATGAGTTTATTATAATTAATATGAGTTTTTATAGTTAATATTAGTGTTATTGGTATTTAAAAAGAGAAAAAAAAAAAAAAAAAACCCTTCAAGACGCCTCGTATAGGGCTATACTGGGCGTCTATGTGGACCAAAAGACCATTAAACCCCTGAATTAGGCCTATACTGGAGGCAAAACAGGGTTAGTATGGTCTTTTGGACCCCTCGTATAGGCAATAGGGTGTGTAAATATGTAGACCCTAATATATATAAGGGGTAGTCTGTCTACTACTAAAAAGTAGAAACCTCAAGAAATTTAGTCTAAAATTCATTGTTTTCATGGCTAGACGGCCAGTCAGACTAGGCCTACTCCTCTACTGATTCGTTTCTCTTGATTTTTAAGTCAACAGTTTGTATAATAGTGTGTGAAAACTTTATTCTTGGTTTAAAGATTTCAACCAGTTTAGCTAGCAACTTAATTTATGTTAAAATAATATGGTTTTGGAGAATTTTAGGAAAAACTAGTAGAGTTAACTGCGTAAATTTAGGGAAAGTGAAAAAAGTGGAAAAAAGTTGATGTGACGTGTTACACACGAAGAAATCTTGGACTTTTGCAATAATTCCTTGTGCGCTCAATATTTATTATTAATTTTTAAAAAGTCAATATAAGATATATATTTTTGTGTATATATACAGGAACTTGTATTATCTTAGGCTATGGAGTATGGTGGGCGTAGGTTTGGAGGCATGAGCTGACATGTGGAAAGCAAACTTAAACCCACGCCCATGGGGTATGGTGGGGCTTGGGTTGGGGGCATGAGTTTGGTTTGGCCATTGATAGTCCGCCATGTCACCTTGCTAGCCCTTCCCGCGCCCGGCTTCAAACCCAAGCCCCAAGGGCCACGCCCAAACCCACTCCCCAACCCAAGCCCCCAGGGTGGTGGCTTGGGCGTTTTCAGCCAACCCACGCGCTAACCCAAGACCCATACCCCATAGCCTTATTTATATAAAATAGGTAATGAAACACATGTTTTTTATATATTTTCTTTCTTTTATATCGAAATTGGAATTGTAGTTTTTTTCATATCTTGAATTATTAAACTATTATAACGTCGCCAACTGGTACTTAACTCTGGTCCAACCACTAGACCGGCAAAGTGTTTGAATCGGTCTGGTTATGAAAACAATAGTAAAATTTACGTAGCACCTATGGATGTGCTAGAATACAACTTAAGTTTATTTTTTATGTTTGCGTTCTTTTTTACAATGCGTACATAAAAAATTTGATCTTCATAGGTTCTCATGTGGACTGGTTCAGAAAGCACTGCTGTGACAATGACATGGACACTCTCTCTATTACTAAACCACCCCCACATCCTAAAAGGTGCACTGGAAGAGCTTGACATCCATGTAGGACGAGAGAAATGGGTGGAAGAATCAGACATAAAAAATCTTGTGTATCTACAAGCCATAGTTAAGGAAACACTTAGACTGTACCCACCAGGTCCCTTGGCAGGACCTCATGAGGCCATTGAGGACTGCAAAATCGGGGACTATCATGTCACCAAAGGGACTCGTCTGATCATGAATGTATGGAAGCTACACCGCGACCCACAAGTCTGGTCGGATCCGCATGAGTTTCGACCGGAGAGGTTTCTTAAGGAGCACTCAGAGATAAATTATTCGGGTCAGAACTTTGAATACATTCCATTCAGCACTGGAAGGAGAATGTGCCCTGCAACCATGTTTGCTTCGAATGTGCTTCACTTGACATTTGCTCGGTTACTTCAAGGGTTTGACTTATCAACACCAATGGGGAAACCTGTGGATATGAACGAAGGCTTAGGACTTACCTTGCCCAAGGCAGAACCCCTTGAAGTTACTATCACTCCACGCCTTTCACCAGAGCTTTATTAGAGGGCTTAGAGCAAACTGAAGTTGCATCTATTAGATTATAAACTTAATTATATATGTGTATTATGTATTGTTAGGATAATTAAACTTATATTATGTGTATATGTAACAAATAAGAGAAGGGGCACGACGGTTGATTGCTACCGTTTAAAATGGCGGCTATTCCCGCCAAAAGGAGAACCACCTATCAACCGTCGCTTCCAGTGTATATATAGACATTTGCCGGTAAACTATTCCTGCACCAAGATATTGTAAAATATCCTCTACAATTTCATATTCATTCTGTTCTGTGAGTGTGTGTGTTCGTTATTATTCACTTGATCATGGTTTAACATGGAATCTACTTCCAAGCCTGGTGAATCCAATTCTGATGTTCGTACGAGAAGTGTTAATCTTCCGCTGCCAATAAGTGGTATCAGAGCCACGGTGAAGAGAGGTGGTGAAATTCAATCAACATCAACATTAATCCCCTGTGAACATTGAATGATAAGATAGAAAGACGGAGGAAAGAATCATTTCATAAGCAATGTTATTACTGTCATGAACCCGGTCATCAAATCATCTCGTGCAAGACGAAAGAAAATGATGAAGCAACCCAGTTAATACGTCAAGCCACCAACACCGGAATCCAGAGACAAGAGGCGGATTATGATGATTTCAGACAAGAATTAGTCGTTACTGGTACGGAAGGCGGTTTATGGTCAGAAATATGGTATGTAAGTACTAACTTTAAACATCATTATGCGGGAAATTTGGATGTTTTTAAATGAATAAAACATATGTTTAGAGTAGAGACCAAAACCGGTGAAAAAATTTCTTGTTCATAAGGGGGATTGGGGTCGTAGACGTTATGTCTGGGAATGAAACATTTCGAATTCAAAGTGTGTTTTACACTCCTGAATTGGATCGGATTGTTCTAAGTATGGATCAACTTGTGACACAAGGTTATACCGTAAAGATTAGTGGAGAAAGATGTAGGATATATCCGGCATTCAGTTTTCCCATTTCGAATACAAAGAATGAGAACACTGGTTTAACTAAAGAAGATGAATTAGGGATAAAAGAAAGGCAAATGATAATCAATCTCAGTTCAGATTATGATGAGTACAAAAAAGATTATTTAAACTCTTATTTTGAAAATCTGAATTTGTCTTCTCACGAACCGGATTGGAATATTATGATTCTACAAGCAATGGAATTTCATAAGTTTCAAGATTGTAAAGCCTTGCTAGACATGTTAGAAGATGTAGAATATGTTTGTAAATATAAGTATGATCTGGAGATTCAATTTGAAGAGATGTTAGAGTGGTTCATAAAAACTAAATTAGGAATCTCTTCGAGGCCGATTCCGGCATACTCGGGTGATAAAAGGAAGATAAATCTGCTCGAGTTATATGTGGTGGTGAAACGAGAAGGAAGTCACAAAAATGTTACGTCTAACAACCTATGGGCAGTAGTAGCGAAGGACATGGGATACGATTACAATGATGGTGAATTAATGAGAATAATGTATGCTATGTACCTAGATGTTCTAGTGTACTACTATAAATTCAAATCAACACATCAGAAAGTTTGTGAAAAAAGAAATAGTGAAAGGTAATGAATCTGTTAACTGAAACCGGAGTTACTCCGATAATCAAGATTCGGTTGCAGGCCGAAGAGAAAGAACCCGGAAGAAGAAGGTGACCATTATGCATTATTTGGAGGAAATGACTGGCATGGGATGGAGAAGATGCAGAAAAGGCGTCCGTTCGATTTCAACCAAGTGGAGAAGGTTGTGGATGAAGCTAACCGAAGTGTTCTAATGCATTCTCGAAAATATAATCAAGTTTAGGGGAGTGTATTAGATTATAAACTTAATTATATATGTGTATTGTGTATTGTTAGGATAATTACGCTTATATTATGTGTATATGTAACAAATAAGAGAAGGGGCACGATGGTTGATTGCTACCGTTTCAAATGGCGGTTATTCCCGCCAAAAGGAGAACCACTGTATCAACTGTCGCTTCCAGTGTATATATAGACATTTGCCGGTAAACTATTCCGGCACGAAGATATTGTATAATATCCTCTACAATTTCATATTCATTCTGTTCTGTGAGTGTGTGTGTGTTCGTTATTATTCACTTGATCAAGGTTTAACATGGAATCTACTTCCAAGCCTGGTGAATCCAATGCTGATGTTCATACGAGAAGAGTTAATCTTCCGCTGCCAATAGCATCATGACGGTGTTATCCGTAAATTTATAAATGTGATTAGAATGAATATTATGTATATCGATAAGAAATAAGATCATATTTATGCAACTCTATCCATCTATCAAATACACATCTTGGTATTTGACTATATTTGGATTATATATGTGTTTTTCCAACTGTCAATTAAACTCGTGTATTATGACTTAAGTTTAAGGACTTAGGGGACTGGGGTGGGTACGTGATGGAAGCCCATCACTCGTGGTCGACATTTGCACACCGCCGCCACCTCAAAAATCACGCGTGGAAAAAACAACGCGTGGAAGACATCACGCGTTGAAATTCAAAACTTACTGTTGGGACTTGACCGTTTGGGGAAAATTATGATTGTTTGGGGGTATTTTTTTTGTAACACCTAGAAAATTCACGTCCTATAATGTATTGACACGTGTCATAAGCTTTGAACATGTGAAAGAATACCCTGAAAGGACTAAAGTTGACAAACAAGGAAAGTATGAGAATATAAGGGTTCAAAGTGTCAACAATGGATATATATACTTTACAATAACCCTACATGATGTTTATACCCTTAAACGAATGATTCATGGATCATACGAAGCTAATTGTGAAAGAAAGTGAGAGATTACAAACTACAGGGGTTAAACGTGTCAACATGTTTAAAATATACCTTTGATTGACCTTTTAGCAAACCCGAAGCTTTGTAACGATTAATTATGCTCACTAGAATGCGTGATAAAAATTTCATCAAGTTTCGTTATCGTATGAGAAAGTTATGATTAAATTCGTGTACGAGGGGTTAAAGGCGTCAACGAGGAAGTTTATGACTTTTCGAGTGATAACAAAGTTAACCAAGGACTTAACAAAGTGGGTATAAGTCTTGAAGCCCTTATAAGTCAAATGGGAGGGCTCATAATGCAAGAAATAAAGTCGAAACAACTTCATAAGGATCAAGGACCAAAACATAAAAAAATCTGAAAGTTGATTTGGATCAGAGGGGGCGTCGCGCGACGCGAGGGCCCCTAGGGGGACCTACGCGTGCCGCGAGGGGTCCTCTGATGCCGAATTCCTTGCCTAGTGTCTGCTATGTCCATTGTAACCGACTTACATTGCCTTCTCTCAACACCAAGGGTTGCCTAGGCTTACTTTTAGACATTAGGGACACTTGTCGATGATCAGGGATCATTGGTAGCATGATTTGTCAAGATCACAAGCAATTAAAAGCACTATATAAAGCCCCTTTGTGTGCAAGCTTGATCATTCACCCACAACTCATCTTCTGATCATCTCTAGAGCTCAAGTGCCTTCTCTAAGCATCCCTGGTCGTGCATTAAACCTTGGTAAGTACCCTTGACCTTCCTTAATCGAGTTTTGCTTAGTTATTAGCTTAAAAGTCAAACCGTCGTAATTAACGTTTGACTTAGCGATTAATCATTAATGGTCCAGTGATTAGTCGAATTGAAGGTAGTTATAAGTTGGTAATTATGTGGGCAATAAACCCTTAAAAGGGCACCCTCTGATTTCCACTCTAACTAGGACTTTTGTCGGGTCAAAGTTGTTTATAAAAAGTCAACAGAAGCTTAATTTTCGAATTAACGCATAATTAGCAATATAGAAGGCATGTAACCTATTTTATTACTCATATGACTTGGTAATAAGTATAAGAACTGGTCTAAGCTTGTTTGATCCGACAATTTTCTGTTTAGGCTCGGTTCGGAGCCGAAAGTAACTTTGACTTTTGCTTTGACTTCAGTTCTGACCCGATTTAGTATGATTTGGAAATGCCTTAGAGCTTCCTTAGGACCAGGTTACATGATAGTATAACCCTCTGTGGTTGATTGGTTGTTTGACCGATTCGTTTACATATTTCCGTTAATTGCCTAATGTTGACCAATATGCCCTTTTGACCATAAAACAAGAATTTTGGATATGTGAGAGGACAATAATCTTTATTAGTGATTTATAAACATGTCCCTAAAATTTCACATCAGTTGGAGGTCTAGATTAGGAGTTTTGCTCAATAGCGTAACTTAAAAGATTTTTGTTAATTAAAAGGCATAATTAGCGTGAAGTCTATCTAAACCCAATTTTTGACACCAAACCTTTTACCTAATGATGTAATATAATATTTTGGGATTTTTGAAGATTTTTAATTATTTTTGACCTGCTCATAACCTAAGGTTATGGCGTTGATTCGGTAAATACCGATTATACCCTTTTTGTTCATAAAATGAGTTTTACATAATATTTTGACACCAATCCAATTGCTACTGATTTTATATAATAAATGAAGTATTTTGAACTTTATAACCTGATCAGAAAACTCAGATTTCCTGTATAACCCGGAAATCGCTTAAAACGGCTTTTTACGTGTATTAAACACCTAGTATGGGTTTAAAAAAAAACCATTTTGTCATATAAGACTTATCACCAACTGATATAACCTGATAAATTAAATTAGTTTGCTGATTTATTCAGACCCGAATCTCAGAATTTCATTTAATCTCTTTTATAATCTTTAAAATGACCAAAATACCCCTACGGGGCTTAAATTGAGATTAAACTCGTTTTGGGCATAATGGAAGGTATCCTACTGATATCACAACCTATTTAAGGCATATTAACTTAGGAAACCTGTAAATGACTCTCATGGTTATCCGTTACGCCTCTTGCGCGTTCGGTTCGGTTTATGTAACTAGTTTGCATAAATTAGCCGAGACGGGTCAAACCTTATCATTTCTATCTCAAAATCCTGAAGGTGTTTAGATTACCCATATTGTACAAGTCTTCAGACTTGTCGGGTCTAAAACACATTCTATTCCGGTCTTCGCTTAATCGTGCGTTTGAACCATATCTTCCTTTTGAAAACTAACCGGTCTAAGTTTAGGCTTAATTAAGACCCGTTAGGAATCTAATAGGTTATTAAAAACCTTCGTTCCAGATTTGGGAGCCCAGTAAAAGCTATCTGTACTTGCTGATTTGATACGGCTGGGATTGAATTTATATTTAGCTCACGTAAATACTTTTAACTTATTTTCCCTTATACGGGCTTGGGGTACGGTATATAAAAATACCGCTTGGTCCAGCATTGAATCTTTAATCGAATAGAGGTTAAATCATTGATATGCTTCGTTTTGAAATGTCTTGTTTGCTTAAAGCCTTTGGGGGGTTAATGACTATGTCCCGGATATCCTTGGCATCATTCATGAAATGGCCACGACCTAAGCACGTGGTGTAGGCGTACAACTGACAGCTGCATATGTAAAAAACTGGTATCCCACTTAAAGGAATCAGCCTTGTGGGCATTATACCTGTGGTGTGTCTATTGATCTTTAACCCGGTCTACGGATTTGGGCTACTGAACGCATAAGGAACATGTAATTGTTTTACAAGTATTATATACAAATAATTATCCGAAGTTATAAAGAGTTTTGTGCCACGTGCATCCAAATCAATTTTATTAAACTTTTCAAAATGAGTCGGTTAATTGTATTTACCAGTGTAAACTGACGTATTTTCCAAAGAGGCTAAATGCATGTACTATACGTAATAGGCTGGCTACTCCAAGCATCAATAATCAAGTCTCGCAACCTTTAGATGTTAAAGTCTGTTGAACAGTGTTATCTTTCTATTTTAGATCTGCCTGTGGATCTATCTTACATTCCATTGTAATATTTGATATTACTTTATATCGGGTTGTAATATATTTATCTTTTGCTTCCGCTGTGAATTTAAAATTGTGTTGATTGACTATGATGATATCAACTACGTCACGATACTCCCCCACCGGGCCCACCGGCAATACGTGGAAATATCGGGGTGTGACATTTTTTAAGGTTTTTTAAATAATATCCACCAAACATTCCCGCCACTCAATCCAAAAAATAAAAAAATTCTCAATTCAATTCAAAAATTCTCAAACTCAATCTAAATAATTTTACAACAAAGATGGATGGTTCAAGACGTACCCGACCAAGTCCCACATTTTCAAACCCAACAATATCCACTCTTTCAATCTTAACCGTATCAAAACCAACTGTTCGTTCCACCGTTTCAACCTCACCAATTTTAACCCCAATCGTTTCCACACTTTCAAACCCAATCCCACCAAGTCAACCCACTAGAAGATGACACCACCATCCGTCAATTTGCACGTGCGTATTGTGAACCACAACCAAATCTCGACGACGATGAAGATGATGATGACATTCAAGAAGAAGAAGAAAAAGAAAAAGGAGAAGAAGAAAAAGAAGAAGAAAACGATGACATTCAAGAAGTTGTCCCGTCACCCGTTCGGGGAAATTGGACGAGCGAGGAGGAAGTCGCCATGGTGAAGGCGTACTTGCACACCTCCGAAAACAGGAAATTTTCCAACGAGCAAAGAAAGGAAATGTGTTGGAGACGGGTCATTCTTCATTTTAGCAAACTTCCCGGTTCAACGGATCGAAACATGGACCAAATGACGTCGAAATGGACGGATTTGAACGAGAAAATTAGTAAATTCAACGGTTGTTTCATTCAAAAGGTACGTTTTTTTATTACGTTTAAAACTGTTTTTTTATTTTAAAACCAGAATTCTGTTTTTATAAAAAAAAATTAGAAAATTAATTAAAAAAAACAGTTTTTTTTATAAAAATAGAATAGTGTTTCTTTTTTATAAAAACAGAAACTGTTTTAAAAAAACAGAAAACAGTAATTAAAAAAAAAGTAGAAATTGTTTTTTTTAAAACAAAAAACAGTAATTTAAAAAAAAAAAAGACAGAAATGTTTTTTTTAAACAGAAAACAGTAATTTTTTAAAAAACAGAAACTGTTTTTTTTAAACAGAAAACAGTAATTTAAAAAAAGAAACTGTTTTTTTATAAAAATACAGAAAACTGTTATTTTTAAATAACTTTTTATATTTTTTGTAGAATCGAAATCCACAAAATGGAGCGAGCGAGGCGACTATCATGCAAAACGCCACTGAAGAGTATTGCCGACTCTACAAAAAGATGAGTTTTCCATACGTGGCGGCATGGGAGGTTGCGAGACGTCACCCGAAGTGGGTACCGGTTGATTTGGTCGACATGGGTGGGCGTACGGCTCCAAAAAAAGAGGAGGTCCGAAAAGATCAAAGACCTCCGAGTCGGGGAACTACACGACCCCGTTGACGAACCCGATCAACACGTTGACGACCCCATTGAGGAAGATACCCCTACAAGGCCGCGCCGCAAGAAAAGTGGTGATTCGTCAAGCAAAGGAAAGGAAGCGGTGGCGGAGTCGATCTTTAGAATCGAAGAGGCGAAATTGACGGAAATAAGCGAATCTAAACGAAGAAGAGAAAAACTTGTGTCCGCAAAACTTGAACGCGAGCACTCGTACATGGGACATTAGAAAACGGTAGAAAGACAAAATGATTTGAAAATCTTGTGTGAGCCGTACGCCCATCTCGACGAACCGTTTAAGTCGGTCGTAATTCAACTAAAGCGCGAGATTTGTGAAAGGTGGGGTTGGGAGATGCTATCTATTTAATTTAAGTTTTTTTTTTTTTTTTTCCAATGTTTAGTTGTTTTTTTTTTTATTTTGCTATGTAATTTATGTTTTATTTAAATGAAATTTATAATTTATAATTTTAGTATTTTATTGTTAATTTCTAAAAAAATAATTAAAAAAAGTAGTGAGCTAGTGATGGAATTCCATCACTGGTGATGACCACCGCAACTAAAAAAAGCTTGTGAGTGATGGAATAATGGTTGATTACATGGCGGAACTTGAGTGGATGTTGTGATTGATGAGTGAGTGGTAAGTGATGACCACCCCCACTCCCCTTTGCATATATAATACGGTACCATGACTATACGTGTGTGTGTGTATCTTTAGTTGTTAATGATATTAACTTGCATGCATAAAAAGTTCAAGATATACAACCATGTGTTACAAATAATTTACTTTATAAAGATGTATTTCGACGTTAAAATTGCTAATGAAAACTCACTGTTGAACGTCTCTGGTTATATATGGATTATAGCTACACCATAATAAATTCAGTTACAACTTAATTAGTACCCATTTTTATTCATAAAATAAATGAAATTAACTAATGTAACAATTAGTTAAATAGTTGAGTAGTTTATTGAATTCTTGGTTGTATCAATCACTGTAAAATACCATTGGACTGTTCCGAGAACGTCCAAGACCCATATGAAAGATCCCACAATTTCCTCCTCTTTTAACATATTTACAAAAGTCTCGTAGGTGTCAAAAGCAAGAAGGAACGTCCCAGACCCATATAGAAAGATCCAACTAATTTTGTTGAAAGATGATTCAAAGCACGTGGTTCAACGGTCACTTCACGCACACGTAAAGTAGTTATGCTGGTTCCTAGTCTGCTGGTTTTCCCAAAGTTGTGGAGATGTCCTAGTTATACGGCTATAGCCGCTGTTATCTTTTCCTTAATATAGTCATAGCTTTTTATTTTGATGTATGCACTTCAATTCAGTCAATAAAGAACCAAACATTTGAGTCCTTGTGATTATGTTTCTGTGTGATCATAACTATTAAACCCAACAGTTGTGGTATCAGAGCTAGCAAGTGCTCTCATCTGAATCTTTAGTGTGTGAGAAGCATTCCAACCTTTCAAATGGAAGAATGTGAATGCTCTTCTGAGGGCTCCTACCCTTATTCCTGTCTTTAAGGGAGAGGCTTATGAGCGGCGCATAAGTCTGAAAACAATACTGAGGTCTTGAGATCTCTGGGAAATGGTTGAGGAGAGTCTGAAACTAATCAGGCTAAATAGAAAACCAACAGGAAGAAGGATGCATATGCTATGGTAGTTATTCAATAGGTTATTCATGACCAGCTGTTTTCAAGAATTTCGGCTGCATCCTCTGCTAAAGAAACCTAGGAGATATTGAATATAGAATTCCAAGGAGATACAAAAGGGAAGGCAATAAAGCTTCAATGTCTCAGAAGAGATTTTCAGAATCTCAGTACGAAAGAAAATGAATCTATTGGTGATTATTTCTCAAGGATTATTGTTAGCCAACAAAGGTCATATGGTGAAACTATTGCTGATCGTACCATTGTTGAAAACATTTTGAGAAGGTTGACACCAAAGTTTGATTATGTAGTTTCATTTATAGAAGTGTCTAATGATCTAGCAACTCTAACTCTAGTAAACTCAGTAAAGCTTATGGGTTCCTTGCAGTCTCAAGAAGAAAGAATTAATAGCTGTCGCCAAGATAAAGTAGAGAGGACCGATGACCATGCTCTCTATGTGTTTCAAGACACTAAGGTGGTGTTTGTTTTTCTAAAAAAATATCTGCGTAGACTCTTCTGTCTGCGCCACGCACACCACGTGCAGACATTACCATCTTCATATTGTTTGTTTTTTCGAAGACGTTTCATTAAAAGTCGTCTGCTCGAGCTCTTCTTGGTCCAGACCCGGTCCAACCACTTCTGAGATCTTTTAAGGTCTGCAGAGGGTTAAACACCACCACCCACCACCACTCTCCACCACCATCGTCCACCACCCACCACCTACCACTGTCCATCACCACCGTCAATCACCACCACCATAGTCTACCACCCACCACCATCGTCCACCACCATCCACATCCACACCTACCACCACCACCACCACCCACCACCCACCACCACCAATTTATTTTAGAAGTCTACATACATTAACAAACAAATAGCCTTCTTCTTGCAGACTATAGAGTTTTGGTCTACCTTTTTTTCTACAGATGTGGTCCGCAGAGTGCAGCCATTTTCCCTCTTAAAAAAACAAACAGCACCTAAAAGAAGTGCCCAAAGCAATATAAGAAGGAAAGGTCGTGGCATGTTTAGATCCAGAGGAAGAGGCATAATTCCTGAAAAAATAGAGGGCCTCAATGCTATTTGTGTAACAGGTTTGGCCATGTAAAGGTTGATTGTTGGTACAATGATGAAGGCCATGCAAATGTTGCTGAAATGAAGATGAGGAAGATGTGAATGCAGGAGAAGAACCTCACTTGTTTATGACGATGATTCGTTTTGAACAGTTTACCCTCATGGCTTATGATGGTCAAAACTATTGGATGCAATTCGAATGGATCGACAGAATGTATTGATAAAGTTCTTGATTGAATTGGTGAATCTGAATATTACATAATACGAATGTATATATACATCCGGAAATTCTAATAACTACCCCTAACTTTATATTATAAGTAATAATAATAATAATAGCATAATATAACCTATAAACATAATAAACCTATATTAAACATATACAAGATCTAGCTTATATCTAATATTGGTCTAATACCCTCCCGTAAGCTAGATCAAGAAGTTTGTTGTGTCTTTATTCAGTGTGTGCGTCCCATATTTGCAGCTGATTCTTCAGATGATTGAAGACTTTAAGTTGCAGAGCTTTAGTGAGTATATCAGCAATTTGACTTCCGGTGGGACAGAAACGAACTTCTACATCGTTGTTCTTGATTAGATCTCGAATGAAATGATATTTGATTCTTATGTGTTTGCTCTTGCCATGAAATACAGGATCTTTTGCCAGACTTATCGTGGATTTGTTGTCACAATGAATTACTATTGGACCTTTGGCTCCTTCTTGAAGTTCTTCCAGAATTCCTTGAAGCCAAAGAGCTTGACATCCAGCCATGGAAAGAGCAATATACTCAGCCTCCGTTGAAGATAAAGCTACCACCTTTTGCTTCTTTGACTGCCATGCTACAGTTCCTGTTCCTAACTGAAATACATATCCTGATGTGCTCTTACTATCATCAATGTTACCTGCATAATCACTATCACTCAAGCCCGTTAATGTCCCTTTCCCTCCTTTTGAGTAAACAAGTCCTTGGTTTAGAGTTCCCTTTATATATCTTAGTATCCTCTTTCCAGCTTCCCAGTGACTTCGCTTGGGTTGTTCCATGAATTGGCTTATCTTGTTTACTGCAAACATTATATCTGGTCTAGTATTCGTCAGATACATTAGACTTCCCACCAGTCTCCTAAATAAGTTGGAATCTACTTCATCATCCATATCTTGTTTTGACAAACGTAAACCATACTCCATTGGAGTTGAGAGAGCAGTACAGTTTGTCATATTGAATTTGTCTAACAGACTCTTTGCATATTGATGTTGTGAGAGGATGATGTTTCCATTGTTGAAAATAACTTCCATTCCCAGAAAGTAATGTAATGTTCCCATATCAGTCATTTCAAATTCACGTTTCATTAAATCCTTGAATGACTTGAGACTGGACATCGAATCACTAGCTATAATAAGATCGTCCACATATAAGCAGACAATTATTCTTTCATTTTTAGATATTTTCGTGAATAAAGTGTGTCCATAAGCACACTTCTTGAACCCATGAGTAATAAAATACCCTTCTATTCTACTGTACCATGCTCTCGAAGCTTGTTTTAATCCATATAATGCCTTTTTTAGTTTACATACCTTCCTTTCTTCACCTTTTTCTACATACCCTTCTGGTTGTTCAATGAAGACGCGTTCCTTAAGATTCCCATTTAAGAATGCCGTTTTTACATCCATTTGATGTAAGTACCATCCATGATGTGCTGCTAATGCAAGTACAAGCCGGACTGTATCAAATCTTATTACCGGAGCAAAAACATCTTGATAATCTATCCCGTACTTTTGACTATAACCCTTCACTACTAATCTAGCCTTGTACTTGCTTACTCTTCCATGCTCATCATACTTCGTTTTGTATATCCATTTAACACCAATTGGTGTTTGATTCTTGGGTGGGTCCACGAGTTCCCAAGTATCGTTTTTAATTATGGATTCCATCTCCTTATCCATGGCTTCCTGCCATTTGATGTCTTTACTTGCTTCTATATATATCGTTGGATCAGAATCCGCATACAAAACAAAGTTCACTACATTACTAGCATTACTTTGACTCTTGTTATAAAGTTCCCTTACTTGTGCTTCTGTTAGAGCCGATGAATTCTGATATATCTCAGTCACCTGTTTGGTTCTTATAACCTCATTCTCAGAGTCGGATGAAGTGTTAGTGTCTTCATGAATTCCGGTTCCCTCACTGTTTTCTGCTTCTTCATCGTTTGCATTTTGCATGTTGACTTCGTCGTTGCTTATATAATTTCCATTTGTACCACTTTCAAGTGGTGTTTCACTTCCACCTTGATCCTCTGTTAGATCCTCTACAGCAACATTTTGATCATCTTCGTTTACATTATTCACATCTATCCATGACTTTCCATCACTTCCTTTTGCGGTTATCCAGTGCTGATTTTCACTAAAAATTACATCTCTGCTTATGATCGTTTTATTTGTCACCGGATTGTACAGCTTGTATGCTTTACTATGTTCACTATATCCAAAAAATATAACTCGTTCAGTTTTAACATCTAACTTGGAGCGATTTTGCTTTGGAACATGAACATAAGCAATACACCCGAATACTCGGAGATGATCTACATTAGGCTTTCTACCACTCCATACTTCTTGTGGTGTTAGTTCTGGTACACTTTTGGTGATAGTCCGATTCAATAGATAGGTAGCACAGGACACTGCTTCGGCCCAATACATATTCGGTAATTCTTTCATTTTCATCATACTCCTGCTTAATTCCATGAGAGTTCTGTTTTTCCTTTCAGCTACCCCGTTTTGCTGAGGAGTATAGCTTGTAGTAAGTTGATGATGTATTCCATTTTCTTTTAGAAAACTTTGAAATTCATGTCCACAATATTCACCACCCCTATCCGTCCTTATCCTCTTAAGTTTATAATTTATTTGATTTTCTACTAGTCGTTTGAAGTTTTTGAAGTAACTCAAAGCTTGAGACTTGAACTTTAAAAAATATACCCATGTCTTTCTCGAGAAATCATCTATGAATGTAATAAAATACCCACACCCTCCGATGGACTGTGTTTTCATGGTTCCATAAATATCAGAATGAACAAGCTGAAGAGGTTCGCTTGCTCGCCATGTGGCCTTCTTTGAGAATGGTTTTCTAGCATGCTTACCGAAAACACATCCTTCGCATATGTGCAGCGATTTATCGATCTTTGGTAGTCCACTTAGTGTCTCATTCATGCCCATATCATGCAGAGTCTCGAAATTCACGTGTCCGTATCTTCGATGCCATAAAACTGAGGTGTCTTGAGTTGTCATATTACAAACTCTAGGAATTATATCATGTTTCAGATTCAACGGGAACATCTTGTTCCCTGTCATCTTGATAGTTCCCATGCAATGACCAGATGAATCATTAATTGTGCATCCCTTATCATTAAATCTTACATCATAACCCTTTTGTACTAACTGTCCGACGCTTAATAGATTATGTTTTAATCCATCCACATAAAATACATTTGGAATTTTCTTCTCTTGTCCCTTAATTTTGACGTTAACTTCTCCACAGCCAAGAACTTCTAAGCTTTTGTCATCTCCAGTTCTTACTTCCCTTCGGTCTGATTCATTCAGATTTATAAACAGGCTTTTGTTGCCTGTCATGTGATTGCTACATCCACTGTCTAGGTACCAGCAATCATTCTTGACTACTTCTTCCACATTAAAGATCATAAACATAGTGTCATCGTTCTCGTCTTCTACATCTTCCTTATGTAACATAGCATTGTTTGATCTATCACTATCTTCTCGTTTGTTAGAAAACCTAGCCGTATGCCCTATTCTTTGGCAATTGTAACATCGAATCATACCATTAAACCTGTTTCTTCCTTTCCCTCGTCCCCTTCCTGACATATCATTCTTAAATTGTCTGGATCTATCATAACTATTCCCTTGAACTTGGAATGCTTGCTCTACGGACGCATCATCATACTGTTTTAACCTTAATTCGTGTGATTGAAGAATACCTAACAATTCCTCAGTGGAAATCGTATTTAAATCTTTTGATTCTTCAATTGCCACGACAACCGATTCATACTTCCTAGTCAAACTTCTTAAAATTTTCTCAATTACACGTTGTTCATCTATTCGTTCTTCATTCATACGTAATTGATTGACTATTATTGTAGTATGGTTAACATAATCTTCTATAGTTTCACTTTCTTTCATTCGTAAATTATCGAATTCACATCTTAGGGTTTGAAGCCTTACCGTTTTAACCCTATTCTCCCCTCTGTATGACTTGTGCAAAACTTCCCACGCGTCTTTTGATGTTTTGCATGTTGCAATACGTTCGAATACTGTTTCATTCACTGCCTGGAACATAATATGCAGTGCCTTCTTGTCCTTTTTGTTTTTTTCCTTATGAATATTCTGTTCGTTCACTGGTGCATTAGATGCAATTTCCGTATAACCTTCATCCACAATTATCCATAAATCTTGTGATTCTAGTAACACTTTCATCTGTATATGCCAATGATAGTAATTCTGTCCCAATAATTTGGGAATTTGGGTTTGAATTCCACCATTCATTGTCATATTTTGAAATCTGATGAAATTGTAATCTTCGAGATCTGATGATGATGATACTGTTGAGAGTTTGTTGAATAATGATCACGGATCAGTGGCTCTGATACCACTATATTAACAGCGGAAGACGGTGATACTTCTATCACCGTTAACATCATCATCGTCATATTACTGTGTGTATGATATGAACGTGTATCTGTATATGCAGAGAATAGAGATGCACATAAAGTTGGATATTTCTGTAAATATCTTAGTAACTGATAATTGTCAACGTAATATTACATATATACCGGGTCAGTTAATATCATAACCGCCACTAATATAATAACCTATGATAACTATAATATTACATAATAATAATAATAATAAACAATATATATATGCTAAGTTTATATTCTAACACCATCCCCTAAACTTAGCATCGGTAATGGCTCGTCACGTCGGCTTTGATGATAAACGCATTTTTCTTTAAACTTGTCATGATTCGTCCATAGATCCACCTTGATTTGTTTCGTGATGCCGAGTACGGTAATATTGTTGTTCATTACCCGTTTTGTCGCTGAAAGTCTTTGATCTGTCGTTAAAACCAATTTAGTGTTACTGAATCGTTTTGTCGCTGATCTGTTTTCTGTCGCTATCCTTCTTCTTTTGTCGCTAACTGCCGTCGCTGAATCTGGATATCCTTTCTTCCTTTTTTGTTCCCGCCGTTTCTGCATCATTCTTTTCTTCATTTTAACATCCGATTTCATTAACTTCTGCATTCTTTTCTTAATATTCTTGTCTTCATGAACGGTTCCGGTCATCGAAACATCATCTTGCATATCGCCTACGAAGACATACGAGTCTTCATCTTCTTCATCGTTGCGGTCACCACCGGAATCGTAGTATTCCGTTTCTTCACTTGAATCATTGTGATCCTTCTGATCACTGATTGGTTCTTCCTGATCTTCCCGATCGTAACCAGCCATATAGATATTCGGGGTGAAGCATGCCCCATCGTGAACATCTGTACTTGCCGGATTCAACATCGAAACGTCTTCTTCGTCTTTCTTCTTGGATTCCCCTGTTTCTTCTTGTCTCCCTTCTGATTCTCGCTCTAATAACTCGATTTCGATTACTAAATTCATTAGAATATCTCGCTTCATTCTTGCAAACATTCGTGATCGCGGAGTCGTGCGATCGGGATTGGATTCTTGTTCCGTCTTCATATCCCCTGTTTTCCTTCTTCATCCGGATGTGCCCGGAATCGTATAATATCGATCGATCTTTATCGATTTCCCACCATGGCTCTGATACCACTATATTGGATGGAATTCGAATGGATCGACAGAATGTATTGATAAAGTTCTTGATTGAATTGGTGAATCTGAATATTACATAATACGAATGTATATATACATCCGGAAATTCTAATAACTACCCCTAACTTTATATTATAAGTAATAATAATAATAATAATAGCACAATATAACCTATAAACTTAATAAACCTATATTAAACATATACAAGATCTAGCTTATATCTAATATTGGTCTAATAAAAACAAAGGACCTAACTATATCTGGTTCCTTGATTCTGGTTGTTCAAACCACATGAAATAAAATATAGACAATTTTACCCACACTGATCACTAATTTAAACTGAATGTAAGACTAGGAAATAGGAAGAGTATGTTAGTAGATGGTAAAGGTACTTTTAGAATAAATATCAAGAATGGAGGTTACAGATTGCTTGATGATGTGTATTATCCTCCAAGTCTAGAGTATAATATTCAAGTGTTGGCCTGTTGATGAGAAAAAGGTACTCTCTTCTATTTGATGATGGAAAGTGTGTTATAAAAAACAATGCAACAGGAACTACACTCATGACCATTCTAGTGGCAAGGAACAACATGTTTTAAATGGATGCTTCTCATGTAGAATCCACCAACTCTTCAAAGACTGCTACTCCTCTTAATGAAGTGTCAAGTCTTCTATAATTCACATGCTATAAATCTTATGCATGATAAAAGAATGATCCTTGGTTTGCCACAAATTTAATCAATGAATGACTGTGATGGTTGTCGTTTTGGAAAGGAAACTAAGGCACCACTTAACTCAAAGTTGTGGAGGGCTAAAAAGAAGCTTGAGCTGGTTTGGGATGATGTTTGTGGTCCTGTGCAAGTACCTAGTTTGGGAGGTAGTCTTTATTATCTGTTGTTTATTGATAACTATACAAGAAGATGTTAGGTCTACTTTATCAAAGCCAAGTCAGAAGTGTTTAGTAAATTTAAAATGTTTAAAGCCCTTTGTTGAAAAAGAAGCTGAATGCTCAATCAAAAACTTGAAAATAAATAGAGGAGAATTTTGTTAAATGAGTTTAACTTGTTTTGTGAAATAGTGGCATTAAGCATGGCTTACTCCTCCTTACGCGATACAACACAATGGTGTGGTGGAGAGGAAAAATAGAACAATTATGGGTTTGGCCCGGAGTATAATCAAATAGAAGCAACTGCCTAATTACTTTGGGGCAGAGACAATTGTTATGTAATCAAACTCCTCAGCAGGCCCGGACAAGTTACAGGCCTAGAGTTGATTATCTGAGGGTGTTCGACAGCTTGGCATATGTTAACACACCTACTCAAGGCAGAAGAAAACTTAAGGATAGATTAGACTAATGGGTATGGTGGCCGGCTAGGCCCGGCTAGGACCGGCGCCGGTCCCCCACACCACCCCTCTCCGGCCAAAACGTCTCCCCACAGCCGGCGGCGCCGGGCTCCTTTCTTCTCTCTCTCTCATCTTGGTCTCTCCTCTCTCTCTATCTCTCTCTAAAGTTTTATATTTTTTTATTGTTGTGGGGCCTCATCCTCCACCCCCTTCCACCCCCTTAGGTTCATCCCCTCCAAGCCATTCCTACGTGGCGCCTACGTGGCGGCTCATCCCCTCCAAGCCCATCCTCTCCATACCCTTTAGTCTTAGAAGTATCAGTTTTCAATAGGTATATCATTGAAACTGATGGATATAGATTGTACAGTCTAAAAAGTAAGAAACTATTCACAAGAAGAGATGTTGGAGATCCAAGAGAATTCTCAATGGGTATGGGAAGATAAGGCTAATAAAAGGACCTGTGAGTCTAGTTATTGGATCTATTCTCTTAAATGTACATCATTGAAGCCACACTTAATAATGGTGCTTATTCAAGTGTCACGCCCCGATCCGCAACAGATTGGTATGAGGCATCATAATTATCCATAGCTACAATTAATAATAGTTTTCATATTTAAAGCGCATCCATTTTAAATTGTCACATAATAATAAATTACCAAATAATTCATACAATGTTCAAAACATAAAACATAAGATAATATTCCAATTTATTTTTCTAAAGCCCATCCTATGTGTCTTCATTTTCCAATCCTCATACTTGATATCTTGTATCATGTTAGAAAATAAATTTTGGGTTAACAAAAGTTTGTGAGTAATCCTTATTTTTATAAAATGTTTTTTATATTATATTTAAGAACAAATTTGAACATGATTTCCAAAGGTTAATATAAAGATCACAATTTATCAACAGCACAAAAAAAACCATGTATACCAACAAGAATATACAAACTAGTGAATATACGACTCAAGAGAATATATGACTATGCGACTGTGTGACTGCACGAGACTTAACCCCCGAAGAGAAAATCTAATGATGGTGGCGATACTAGGATACAACCCATGGTCGTGGGGAATCTAGTCAGTCGATGGATCCACAATGACGTCATTGAATACAATAGTCTGCGACATCACTTAAAAAATAAATAAATCCCAACTACACATCCATCTAATAACATACTGAAATTTGCATGTTAATAATAAAGTGAATAAAACGCGAAAACATGATACACCTCAAAAGCTTTAAATGTAAATAGAGGAAAACGATAGAATTACTCACGGGTTGAAAAGAATCGATCCACGAGGACTACCACAGGAAGAGAACAGATACAGTCTAAAATAATAAAAATATTTACCCTAAAATATCAATAAACAAAATATCATCCGAATGGAATGTTGGACCTCCTAAAAACAGATGATATTCAAAAGCCAAAACATGACCAAGGGATTAAGAAATAAACAACAAATTGAACCAGACATCTCCGAAAGATAGTGAATATTGAACACTAATCAAAACATCTATTGAATATTTGTTAACATATGTTCTAGCCTTAGAAATAATTGTTGAAGAAGGGCCAAACATTGATCAAGACCCAAGTGCTGTTAAAGCAAAGATCTGTTGAAGAGGACCAAACATCTATCAAGGCCAAACAGATATGAAGCAACAACGATTTGAAGATCAGGGGTTTCATTAATGTAACAATATTTTGCTTTGTAACGGATGTTTAGTAGATTAGATCAGATGTTAGATTCCCACATATGTTTGCAAAAATTTGTGGAATCTTTTTGTTAAAAATGTTAGATGTCACTATTAGGGTGATGTCAGCCAATCATGAACAGACCTTTTGTACTTAGTATAAATAGATCTCTCATGTTAGAGATTTATTCTATCGCATCACATTCTCTTTTGTACGAACATGTCTATTGTGTAATCATTTGATTCAATGAAAAACAGTCGTTGATGATAATTCCTTGCTTGTGAGTTTATTATTTGAATTGCAATCATAATTTCTTGTTTTAATTAGAATTAATTCACAAGTACAAACTAGGATCCTAACAATTGGTATCAGAGTTTGGTCACGTTAAACTTGATTTCACACCCAGTTTAACATTCAAAGATCAGCACACGAAGATCCAATATGTTCGTAGCAAAAAGTTGTAAAGTGTTAAATTCAAAAAGTACTTTTCACATACTCTTTTTTTTTCAAAAGAACCAAAGAGATGGTATAAATTGATCCCCATAACAACGACTTCAGTAACAAGCCACCTATGCGTGTTGGATCTGAGTATAATATCCGGCAACGTAGCATGGCTCACAAATTAGCTCAACAAAACACCGGGTGTTGGAAGTCTGTTAATTTTAAGATAAAAATGATTAGGCTGTTTATTTTAAGTTTTCTCAAAATCATTGGGTCCCCGGCAACGGTGTAACAACCCGCACGTTCGTGCATTGATACTACTCACCATACTCGTTACACCTAGCACCAGAGATTCAGATCATAATGTAACTATATCGCTTATTTCGCTATATCGCAGTATTTTCGCATATCTCGCATATTTTATCGTTATAACACATCGCATCGCACACACTAACTCTCATGATGACGTTGAGTGAGGACCAATTCTACCCTCCTCGATAGCCGTGATGCGTCGCAACGCAACGCATATTCGAAACTGAACTCGATTATCGCAACGCAAATTTGAAAATATGAATATTTATACGACCATTTGTGACTAATTCTAATAAGTATATTAATATGTGTATGAAAGTGTGTAATCAAACCATCGCAACGCTTAACGAACAAAACGAAACATCGAAACGCAACTCGCCGGAGACCACCAATCGAACGACCATTCGATCGAATGATCATCCGATCGGATGACCATCCGATCGAGTGACCAACCGATCGGATGGCCATCCGATCGGATTGCCATCCGATCCATGGCACTCCATCACCTTCTCTCCTCTCCACCTATAAATAGCACTTGTCACATCACTGGAACAGTAATGTGATAGCTCTCGTTCGACCAGCGCACCTTTGGCTCTATTTCTCTAGATTCCTCGTGATTCTTGTAAGTTTCTACCTCAAAATTTGTACTTCTATGATCTACACGCACTCCTTCACCTTTTCCACCATCAAATCTCACTTTTTCACCGTAAAATCCTCTGATTTTGGGAGTTATAAGGTGATGTCATCATGGAGTTCTTAGGAACAAGGAAGTGTGACCTCATCTCATCAAGAACAGTTCAGATCTAATGGATTCCATGGCATGTAAGCACTAATCTCACCTAGATCCAAGCCGAATCTAAGTATTGCAAGCTTTTATCAAACTTTCTTAATTTCTTAACTTTTTACTTAAAACCAGATAGAATGGAGCTCGTTCAGGCCTTCTACTCATTCTCTAGTGAAGTGTCGGTTCGAGAACTGATTTCTATCGACGAGATAATCGGTTAACGGTTTGAACACGAACAGCCGTCAAGGACAGTTAACTAATCGGACCGGGTGATTCCCATCCGATCTGAAGACTTGGCCTCGATGGAGTTCCAATGTTTAATACGTTGCCATACCATCTCGATCAAACCGTGAAAACTTTCAAAAATAATCAAGTTCAAGACGATCGGGTTCGTTGGGACGGATTGCCGTCCGATCGGATAGCCATCCGATCGAACTGCTATCCGATCGGATTGCACTTGGCTCCAACACTTAAGCATTTTCAAGCTATTCAAGGATCTGAACGTCGAACGGATTGCCGTCCGATCGGATTGCTATCCGATCGAACGACTATCCGATCAGTTGACATTTGGACTTCAGCACTCAGTCATTTTTCATAATTTCCAAAGAACATCAGTTTCTAACAGATTGCCATCCGATCGGATTGCTATCCGATCGAGTGACCATCCTGCTGTGAACTTATTCTCACAGAGTATCCTGCCAATCGGATCGCTATCCGATCGAACAGCCGTTCGATCGATGACCTAAAGGGTAGAGATACTTCTCTATTTTCAAAATGCTACAACAAAAACTTCAAAGCCATCATACTCAAACACAACCTTCCCAAACGATTGTCAATCCGATCGAATGGTCATCCGATCAGATGACCATCCGAACGGATTGAGATCCGATCGAATGACCATCCGATCGGATTGCCATCCGATCGGATTACCATTCGACACTTGGTTCACTCGCCAACGTTTAACGCACTGTTCGACACTTATGCCATCGTTCTGTAATCAGGCTAATCTCAGACGTGCTCCGTTCAATCCATTAACCTCCATCGCTGTGAGTATACTCGAACCCTTTTTTTATCTCATCTTTTGGGTGTAATATACGTTTCTACCAAACTAAACTAATCGAATGCTCAAACTATCAATCGCTTGCGAATGACTGAATTACATATTAACACGTGATGCTAGTTACATATGTGCTAGGACTTTTACTCGCGACGTCCCGCCTTAGCTAGTATAGTACTATAGAACCCGACGGGGTCTAGCTAGGATGAATAGCAATCGCAATCGCAGCTCGAGTGACTTAGCTGGTAGTAACTGTCTTGTGTATATGTTATGTATCTCTTTTATGTATGTGGTAATTCGCAGCACTTTTTATCTATTACGCTACTTCAACAAAACTTGTATACTCGCCAATACTTTTGTATTGACGTTGTTTTAACGTATGTTGCAGGTTCAGTCGCAGTTCGCATCAAATCAAGCTATGAAGTCTAGAAACTCACCTAAAATCTAGGTTGTCAGATTTGTATTGTTCGAGAGGACAAGAAATCTATGATAACATATGTGATTGTATTGTTTGTAAAAATGGGATACCAAATGTAATAAATATTGTCGCTTTATAGATGTTATAGATTCTCTTGAGCAATCTGATTCGCCTGGTGTCGCGTCCCCAATGATTCCGTTATCGGTTGGGGGTGACAGATTGGTATAAGAGCCATAACTATATGGAATTAGGTAAGACATCAGACCTAGTCCGTGTCGTAGTCTTACAATTGACCTAGTCTATAGTCTAAGTACCTACTTTGACAGCGGGCCTGTGCTTCGTGCGAAACCAGTAGGGTTTCTGTGCGAGCCTGAGTGCTGTTATACTCTTATTTGAATTCGCTAAAACTACATCTTTGTGCGAAAACCGCATACTACAGCTTCGCACAAGGAAGCCTTTCCTAAGGATGGAATATTACTTAGCCTTTCCTAAGGCCAAAACAATACATACGTTTTCAAAAATATTCGCATGACACAACCGAGTGGTCCAGTCGAGATCAGGCGTGAAAACCAAGAACTCTCAATAATATCGCTCACTCAGCGCATTTTTCTAGCACGAGAACTTTTCGTCGAGCTAGGAGTGACATCCATAACTCAACAAAAGTCTCCATTTCAAAATCTAGTGGAACTCCCAAATTTATTCGAAGAGCACAACCACAGCTAGGAGAGAAGTTATTAAGTCAGGGGTGAAACCCGTATCTTAATAAATCGTACCACTCTCTATAAAATGGTTTTCAGAAGCTCTCACCAAGAACTCGAATATAACGATAACTCGAGCCACACGATGACTAGGAAGACGAATGCCATGAGCTGCATCCCAGTGGAAGCATAAGACTTATAGGGCAACGCGAGTGCACGAACTTGTTGGGTATAGTTGGGTTACCTGGGGTAGTCGATGCCTAAACACCCGAGGCACTCTATCTATTTTTCTAGCATATGACTTGCCAACTTTACGCTTTACTAAACTTATTTACGCTTATGTGGCTACGATTTAAAACTTCACGCTTTATTGATTTCCCGATTTATCGATTTTCGCTCTTTGCTTTATAAACACACAACTCGCACAGCCATCGCAATCTAAAACGAAAACCGAATGTTCGCAACAAAACTAATGTCTACTTACTCGCTTTAGCTTTAGCTCTCGCTCTCGCTCTCTCCCTCTTCATCGCGTCCTCGCGCATTCTACACCAACCTGTATGTGTGTAAGTATAAGCAACAACTATTTATATGTACAAAACGAATCAATTGTGTGAGAACTTAGGAATCTCGTGTCTCCTATGTGGCTCCTATGTGACATCTATTATATTACTCGCAACAAGTTTTGAACGCGCTCAATCGCATCGCAAAACTCAAAAAAATCGTTATGATCGAATCTCACCCCAAATCTCTCTCTGTCTAGATGCCTTCCAACGACTCTACCTCGAGACAAACAGCTAGGAGAAGAGCCAAACGAAGCGCCGAAAAGAGGATTGCCACACTTGTGGCCAAGGAAGTGGCCAACGTCATTCATCAAATTGTCGCTTAAGTGCACTCTCTCAGCAACTCTCCAAACGCGGAAGACTCCAAGTCGGAAGCGCCGCAATCTGCTTTCCTTTACAAACACTTCAAAGCCTGTGACCCGATGGAGTTCACGGGTGAAGGAGGTGTCTCCCAGCTGCTTCAGTGGTTCGATTCTATCGAAGTTACCCTTCGTCAGAGTGGGTGTCAGATAGTTTCCGTACTACTTGCGCTTCCGGAGTTTTTCAATCGCGAGCACTCGACTGGTGGACAGCCGAACGTAACAAACGTGGGATCTCCGCTTCTTATGCTCTCTCTTGGGAGGAACTGAAAGAACTGATGAAGAAAGAGTACTACCCTCCCCACGAAGTCCAGAAGCTAGAAGACGAATTTTGGAAAATCGAGCAAAACGAAGGTGACAATGCTGGCTACACTACAAGGTTCAAACAGCGGAGCATTATTTGCCCAAGTCAAGTTGACACTTCAGAAAAAGCCATCGCGAAGTATATTCGCGGCTTGCCTGAGTGTGTGGGCGACTTTGTCGAAGCTGCGAGACCTGCTACCATCGAAGAAACCTACCGCTTGGCCGCAGAGATCAACGACAAACGAGTCTTGGACGAATCTTTCTCCAGGAAGCCTGTCAAACAAGCTCATCAAGCAATCGTCATCGATTCCTCCGACGAATCTTCTAAAAATCCTTCTGACGATTCTTCAAGTGAGTCCTCAGACGAATCCTCCGATAACAACGCACCACCTTAAGAAGCCCAGCCCAGCCGCAAACGAAAGACCTCGAGCCCAAACTCTTCAACAACTGGACTGTCACAGCTAGAACCTCTTCAACCAGTTTCAGTTTACTCAAAGCGCGCCTACAACAGAACTCATCCCCTGTGTCTCACGTGCACGTATCATCACCCGCCAGAAGCTAACTGTCGCTATTACGCAAATTGCAACTGGTATGGTCATCTTACCTAGCACTGCCGCACATGGCCGCAACCTTGAGGGATTTCAGTAACAATCACAGTCTCTGTAGAAGTCCTCCACAACAACATTAATTATGCTTTCAATATTGTTGTAATAATATGATTTTTGCCGTTAGAATCTTCTATGTGTTGAACTTGTTCTATTTCTCGACGCAACGTGAACTCTATTTATCTCTCATTCTCTCGCACTCGCGCACGAACTATATACTAGCACTATATATAACATGTTTTACCCCTACTATGTGTTCTTGGAATAAGGTACGATAAACGTGCAAGGAACAAATTAATCACGGGTGCACACGGGGTTACTGAGATCAGTGCATGGGGATCGTGACGAGTTTCAATGATGCTGTAACGTTAAAAGCATGGTGGATACGCCGCTGGTACTTCCTATATATAAGCGTCTTGACCATGTCGACACATTATGACATCTATTCACGGGACAGAGGCGTGTGGTTGAAGCATGGTGGATACGCCGTTGGTACTTCCTATATATAAGTGCTTAGCCATGCCAACCAATGTTCTATGAAGAAAGTGCCATGCCCGTTGAACGTTATTAGACCAAGTATGGTATTGAATCTATTGTCAACACACTACACTACATATCAAGGTGTAACAATCCCAATCGCAACTCAAAGCGTGTCACCGCTAGACTTTTCGTAAGTCAACACGCTCGCAATCGCATTATCACTGGAATCTATCTCGCAATCTCAATCGCTTATTATGTGTATCACGCTATCGCTTATCGCGTCTATCGCTCTACCGCTTTGTGTATTGCTCTATCGCTCATCGTGTATCGCTTAACGACTATCGCTATCACTATCGCTTACCGTTATCCGCATTATCGGTGTTATGTTAGCACACATGACCTCGCTTCACGAGACGAAACTGATAGGGTTAAAACGTGGTGGATACGCCGCTGGTACTTCCTATATATAAGCGATTTAGCCATATCAGCGGACTTTCGTGGAGAAAGGCCATGTGGGGCTTAATGTTAGTAAAAATTTGTGGTGTTGTTTAATCTAATCCAATCGCATGTTCTCATCGCTTGCAACGCATCGATCGTCGCTTATCGCTCGACGGTTGTCGCTATCGCTCGTGTCGCTAAACTGAGTTCGAAAATGACTTCATCACTCAGTTTGCTCAACCTCTCTCTTAAACTTGGTCCAACCATTTCTCTCTTGGACCGAGTTATCGAATCTATCAGTACTATGTCGACACACATGACACTACCTCACGGGATGGAAGCCATAGGGCTAAAACATGGTGGACACGCCGTTGGTACTTCCTATATATAAGTGTTTTAGCCATATTGTCGAACTTTCATGGGAAAGTGCCTTGTGGGATCGACTTTAAAATTTAAACTTTTTAACATTAAAAAACCTTTGTGTAAACAAAGCCTTTTCTTACAAAAAAACTTTTTTTTCTAAATTTAATCTAAACCTTTGTACAAGACGAGATTTTCTTATAACGCTGGTTAACAATCGACTCAAGTTAACGCCGTGTGAAGAGGAAATTTCAAAATCTTTTAGTAACCTAATAAAACTTCTCTCATGGCCCTGGTGTGAACATCGACACAGTTTGACACCGCACTGTGGGAAGATTTTTCATAAACAAATTTTCTCTAAACCTCCCAAAAATTAATCAACTTTTCGAGAATTCAGAACGTTTTGGAATCGCCTTCTTGTGTGATATTGTCTTTGGTTATACGAATTGCCTTACTCGTCGCTCTCGCTTGGTCTTCGCAATGCGCTCTTGCTTGTCAACTCTCAATCGATCGCTCGCTATCTCGTCGCTTTTATTGCTACTCTCACTCGCATCAATCTTCGCAACCCTTCTTGTGGACTAATTTTGGGACGAAATTTCCTAAAGCAGGGGAGACTGTAACAACCCGCACATCCGTGCGTTGTTACTACTCACCATACTCGTTACGCCTAGCACCAGAGATTCAGATCATAATGTAACTATATCGCTTATATCGCTATATCGCAGTATTTTCGCATATCTCGCATATTTTATCGTTATAACACATCGCATCGCACACACGAACGCTCATGATGACGTTGAGTGAGGACCTATTCTACCCTCCTCGATAGCCGTGATGCGTCGCAACGCAACGCATATTCGAAACTGAACTCGATTATTGCAACGCAAATTTGGAAATATGAATATTTATACGACCCTTTGTGACTAAATATAATAAGTATATGAATATGTGTATGAAAGTGTGTAATCAAACCATCGCAACGCTTAACGAACAAAACGAAACATCGAAACGTAACTCGCCGGAGACCACCGATCGAATGACCATTCGATCGAATGGTCATCCGATCAGATGACCATCCGATCGAGTGACCAACCGATAAGATGGCCATCCGATCGGATGGCCATCCGATCCATGGTACTCCATCACCTTATCTCATATCCACCTATAAATAGCACTTGTCACATCACTGGAACAGTGATGTGACAGCTCTCGTTCGACCAGCGCACCTTTGGCTCTGTTTCTCTCGATTCCTCGTGATTCTTGTAAGTTTCTACCTCAAAACTTGTACTTCTATGATCTACACGCACTCCTTCACCTTTTCCACTATCAAATCTCACTTTTTCACCGTAAAATCCTCTGATTTGGGGCGTTCTAAGGTGATGTCATCATGGGTGTTCTTAGGAACAAGGAAGTGTGACCTCATCTCATCAAGAACAGTTCAGATCCAATGGATTCCACGGCGTGTAAGCACTAATCTCACCTAGATCCAAGGCGAATCTAAGTATTGCAAGCTTTCATCAAACTTTCTTAATTTCTTAACTTTTTACTTAAAACCCGGTAGAATCGGAGCTCGTTCGGGCCTTCTACTCATTCTCTAGTGAAGTGTCGGTTCGAGAATTGATTTCTATCGACGAGATGACTGGTTAACGGGTTGAAAACTAACAGCCGTCAAGGGCAGTTAACTAATCGGACGGGGTGATTCCCATCTGATCTGAAGACTTGGCCTCGGTGGAGTTCCATTGTTTAATACGTTGTCATACTATCTCGATCAAATCGCAAAAACTTTCAAAAATAATCAAGTTCAAGACGATCGGGTTCGTTGGGACGGATTTCCGTCCGATCGGATAGCCATCCGATCGAACTGCTATCCGATCGGATTGCACTAGGCTCCAACACTTAAGCATTTTCAAGCTATTCAAGGATCTGAACGTCGAACAGATTGCCTATTCGATCGGACCGTCCGATCGGATTGCTATCCGATCGAACGACCATCCGATCAGTTGACATTTGGACTTCAGCACTTAGTCATTTTTCATAATTTCCAAAGAACATCAGTTTCTAACGGATTTCCATCGGATCGGATTGCTATCCGATATAGTGACCATCCTGCTGTGAACTTGTTCTCACTAAGTGTCCTGCCAATCGGATCGCTATCCGATCGAACGGTCGTTTGATCGACGACCTGAAAGGTAGAGATACTTCTCTGTTTTCAAAATGCTACAACGAAAACTTCAAAGCCATCATACTCAAACACAACCTTCCCAAACGAATGTCAATCCGACCGAATGGTCATCCGATCGGATGACCATCCGATCGAATGACCATCCGATCGGATTACCATTCGACACTTGGTTCACTGGTCACCTTTTAATGCACTGTTCAACACTTATGCCATCGTTCTGTAATCAGGCTAATCTCATACGTGCTCCCTTCAATCCATTAACCTCCATCGCTGTGAGTATACTCGAACCCATTTTTATCGCATCTTTTGGGTGTAACATACATTTTTATCAAACTAAACTAATCGAATGCTCAAACTATCAATCGCTTGCGAATAACTGAATTACATATTAACACGTGATGCTAGTTACATATGTGCTAGGACTTTTACTCGCGACGTCCCGCCTTAACTAGTATAGTACTATAGAACCCGACAGGGTCTAGTTAGGATGAATAGCAATCGTAATCGCAGCTCGAGTGACTTAGCTGGTAGTAACTGTCTTGTGTATATGTTATGTATCCGATTTATGTATGTGATAATTCGCAGCACTTCTTATCTATTACGCTACTTCAACAAAACTTGTATACTCGCCAATACTTTTGTATTGACGTTGTTTTAACGTATGTTGCATGTTTAGTCGCTGTTCGCATCAAATTAAGCTAGGAAGTCTAGAAACTCACCTAAAATCTAGGTTGTCGGATTTGTATTGTTCGAGAGGACAAGAAATATGTGATAACATATGTGATTGTATTGTTTGTTAGTATGGGATAACAAATGTAATAAATATTGTCGCTTTATAGTTGTTATGGATTCTCTTGAGCAATCTGATTCGCCTAGTGCCGCTCCCCGATGATTCCGCCATCGGTTTGGGTGTGACAAACGGAGCCAAAAACTTAACGTGCGTGGGGTGTGCATATATTTTTAGATATATTTTAGCTCTTTTTAATCGCAAATTCAAGTTTTAAATTTATAAAACACGATATAATACTATCACTCTATACACACGTTAGGGCAAGTGCACCCATCGCAGACGTAGTATAGTGATGGCAAGATATCGAGGTCGTTCAAGGACACAAGAGCTTTAATATCGGCTTATCGTTAATGTCTAATCTAATCAAATGTTAATAAAAAGGTTTTCTAAATTTATAAAAAGGTTAACTAAAAAACAAAAAAAAAATATAAGGAAAAAATAAATAGACAAGAATGAATCATTTGCTTCCAACTCCTCTTTTATGTATCCTTTAAATGATTTCCGCACTTTGGGCATTTTAAAAGATTATCTTTAAGTTATAGTAGTAGGCCCCCTTCCAGGAAGCATTACCCTCAACCTATTGGTCTGAGTCAGCAGGGATACAGTCCCGCAAGGTCGGATTATTGAATATAATTAAGTAAGTTATTAATGCGAAAAGTGGTAGACCCCCTTCCAGGCAGGGTTACCCTCAACCCTTTGGTCCGAGTCAGCAGGGATACAGTCCTCGCAGGGTTGGTTTAAAGTTTTAATAGTAGTTTATAGATAAGGGATTCAAGCGGTTCTTACTTCTCCCGAGGCAGATTGTACCGCCCACTCGTGAAGTCTTACTAAGCTTGAACCAGGTTCTCGCAGGATCCATACACTGAACGAGACATAGAATTACCCAACCACCCTTCTAACCCCCTTCCAAGTAGTTAACGTGCTTTATAAAGACCGTAAAGACACGAATATGTGAATCAACAACATATGAAGAATGGTTAAATAAATTCGTCTTCAATATAAAAAACTAGTTATTAAAGTCATTAATACATACCCAAATAAAAAGTAGCCAAAGATTGGAAATCACAAAGTAATACATAAAAGATTTATCTTCACCAAGTGATGTAAGTGTTTAGTCAAGCATGGCCTTTGTTTGACAAGAACTCTTACGTTCGATCTTGGATCCCGAGACTACTACACACTCTAAATGATGGAAGATGGATGATGGTGGTGGGTGTTGGTGTTGTAGTCGTGGTGGAGTGGTGGCAAGTCGTGGTGTTGGTGTTCTCACTAAGTGTCCTACCAATCGGATCGCTATCCGATCGAACGGTCGTTCAATCGACGACCTGAAGGGTAGAAATACTTCTCTGTTTTCAAAATGCTACAACGAAAACTTCAAAGCCATCATACTCAAACACAACCTTCCCGAACGGATTGACATCCAATCGGATTGCCATCCGATCGGATTACCATTCGACACTTGGTTCCCTCGCCACCTTTTAATGCACTGTTCAACACTTATGCCGTCGTTCTGTAATCAGGCTAATCTCAGACGTGCTCCCTTCAATCCATTAACCTCCATCGCTGTGAGTATACTCGAACCCTTTTTTTATCACATCTTTTGGGTGTAACATACGTTTCTATCAAACTAAACTAATCGAATGCTCAAACTATCAATCGCTTGCGAATGACTGAATTACATATTACACGTGATGCTAGTTACATATGTGCTAGGACTTTTACTCGCGAAGTCCCGCCTTAACTAGTATAGTACTATAGAACCTGACGGGGTCTAGTTAGGATGAATAGCAATCGTAATCGCAGCTCGAGTGACTTAGCTGGTAGTAACTGTCTTGTGTATATGTTATGTATCCCATTTATGTATGTGGTAATTCGCAGTACTTCTTATGTATTACGCTACTTCAACAAAACATGTATACTCGCCAATACTTTTGTATTGACGTTGTTTTAACGTATGTTGCATGTTTAGTCGCAGTTCGCATCAAATTAAGCTAAGAAGTCTAGAAACTCACCTAAAATCTAGGTTGTCGGATTTGTATTGTTCGAGAGGACAAGAAATCTGTGATAACATATGTGATTGTATTGTTTGTTAGTATAGGATAACAAATGTAATAAATATTGTCGCTTTATAGTTGTTATGGATTCTCTTGAGCAATCTGATTCGCCTAGTGCCGCTCCCCGATGATTCCGCCATCGGTTGGGGTGTGACAAACGGAGCCAAAAACTTAACGTGCGTGGGGTGTGCGTATATTTTTAGATATATTTTAGCTCTTTTTAATCGCAAATTCAAGTTTTAAATTTATAAAACACGATATAATACTATCACTCTATACACACGTTAGGGCAAGTGCACCCATCGCGGACGTAGTATAGTGATGGCAAGATACCGAGGTCGTCCAAGGACACAAGAGCTTTAATACCGGCTTATCGTTAATGTCTAATCTAATCAAATGTTAATAAAAAGGTTTTCTAAATTTATAAAAAGGTTAACTAAAAAACAAAAAAAAAATATAAGGAAAAAACAAATAGACAAGAAGGAATCATTTGCTTCCAACTCCTCTTTGATGTATCCTTTAAATGATTTCCGCACTTTGGGCATTTTAAGAGATTATCTTTAAGTTATAGTAGTAGGCCCCCTTCCAAGAAGCATTACCCTCAACCTATTGGTCTAAGTCAGCAGGGATACAGTCCCGCAAGGTCGGATTATTGAATATAATTAAGTAAGTTATTAATGCGAAAAGTGGTAGACCCCCTTCCAGGCAGCATTACCCTCAACCCTTTGGTCCGAGTCAGCAGGGATACAATCCTCGCAGGGTTGGTTTAAAGTTTTAATAGTAGTTTATAGATAAGGGATTCAAGCGGTTCTTACTTCTCCCGAGGCAGATTGTACCGCCCACTCGTGAAGTCTTACTAAGCTTGAACCAGGTTCTCGCAGGATCCATACACTGAACGAGACATAGAATTACCCAACCACCCTTCTAACCCCCTTCCAAGTAGTTAACGTGCTTTATAAAGACCGTAAAGACACGAATATGTGAATCAACAACATATGAAGAATGGTTAAATAAATTCATCTTCAATATAAAAAACTAATTATTAAAGTCATTAATACATACCCAAATAAAAAGGAGCCAAAGATTGGAAATCACAAAGTAATACATAAAAGATTTATCTTCACCAAGTGATGTAAGTGTTTAGTCAAGCGTGGCCTTTGTTTGACAAGAACTCTTACGTTCGATCTTGGATCCCGAGAATACTACACACTCTAAATGATGGAAGATGGATGATGGTGGTGGGTGTTGGTGTTGTAGTTGTAGTTGTGGTGGAGTGGTGGCAAGTGTGAGAGAAATGGTTTTCTAAGGGATGAGTTAGAATGGAACCACGCACCCTTATTTATAGCTGAAGTCAGATGATCAGCACGGTCCGTGCCTGCCTAGCACGGCCCGTGCCCGCCTGGCACGGCCCCGTGGCCATCTTTCTCTCTCTTCCTCATTAACTGCAGTGTCAGGTCTTGTACTAACATGACCCCATGCGATAACGGCACGGCCCGTGGCCATTGTACTTGTTGTACTATCTCAGATTCTGCGAATCTTAGAGTTGACCACGCCCCGTGTTGCCTTAGCACGGCGCCGTGTTGGTTGTCTAGTTTATCCTTTGCTGGTGTCTTTTCTTCTGTAGAGAATCTTGCCTTGGGCATGGCCCATGCCTGGTGGACATGGCCTTGTGCCAGATCTTCTGATCTTGCTATTTTGTTGTTTTGGATGTGGATGGGGGCTTGGTGAGTTGTGTCAATCCTCCTTTATTGTATTTGTGTTGGTTTTTTGTTGTTATTTTGCTCATTTGTGTGTTTAAGCTCTTTTGACCCTGTAAAATAAAAAAGGAACAAAGAAACAAGCTTTTTCCAACATTAATACCGAAAAAGGGTTGATTTTACACCGTATTTGATTTAATTTATATGTTGTATTTTACGCACATCAAGCATCCTCAATTGTGTTTATTTTCAAGAGAAAATAAATGTAATAGTTCGTCATGGCACCAAAGACTAGCCCACTTGAATTTCAAAACTCTAAATCAATTAGCAGGTAAAAATCTGGTGAAAGGCTTACCTTTTATTTCATCCAAAAAGGATAAATGTGTGAAGCATGTGACTTGGGAATCAAAGAGATACTCACATAAAACAATTTATGAATCTTTCATTTCTCAAAATTTAGAACTTTTACATATAACCCTTTATGGACCTCTCAAAATTTCTGAATCTTTCATTTCTCAAAATCTCTCATTTCTCAAAATTTTTGAAATACATTTTGGTCATTGTAGATGACTACTCCAGGTATACTTAGGTTGAATTTCTGAGAAAGAAAAGTGAAACCCCATATCTAATCATAAACTTCATTAGAAAAATAGAAAATCTGTTAAAATAAGTGTCAGAAGGATCAAATCTGATAATGGAACAGAATTCAAAAACTCAAAACTTGAGACTTTTCCTGATAAGCATAGTAATTTCTCATGACTTTTCTGCTCCAAGAACTCCACAACAGATTGGAGTTGTAGAAAGAAGAAATAGGACCTTGGTTGAAGCAACAAGAACCATGCTAAGTTATACCAAATTGCCCACTTGCTTTTAGGTAGAAGTAATTGACAATGCTTGTTTTACACAAAACAGATGTATCATAAACAAAAGACACCAGAAAACTCCTTACAACATCATTTATGAAAGGGTTCCCAACATCAAATTTTTACACACCTTTAGTTGTAGATATTTTGTGTTCAATGATTTTGATAGTCTGGATAAATTTGACAGAAAAGCTGAAAAAAGAATTTTTCTTGGTTACTCATTGTTCTCAAAAGCTTATAGAGTTTTCATTCTAAATTCAAGGACAATAAGAGAGAGTTTATATGTGTCATTTGATGATTCATTAAAAACAAAAATTTCTGATGAAATTTTACAAGAATTAAACTCATCAAATAGACAAGAAAATACGGAACATCTTCTTAACCAATTTGTAAAAGAATTGCTAGAACATGACCACATGCAAAATACATCAACCAAAAATCTGTCATGCACTAACCCTGCAGATAATCTGGAACCTTTATCAAAAACTGTACAAGATGATCAGAATTCTGGAAACTCACCAGGAAATCCAAATGTACACCAAAATTCCTTGCTTATGCTGCATCCAAAGATTTCAAAGTTTATCATATGAATGTAAAATCAACATTTCTAAACGGTAAGATTGTAGAAAAAGTGTACGTGCAACAAACAGAAGGCTTTGTTGATCCAAAATTTCCAAAACATGTTTACAAGTTAAACAGTTTATCATATGGGTTGAAGCAAGGTCCAAGAGCATGGTATGAAACTCTTTCAAACCTCTTATTCAATTTTGGCTTCACAAAAGGTACAATTGACACAACACTATTTCTCAAGACTCACAAAGGGGACACTTTGTTGGTTCAAATTTATGTTGATGACATTATATTTCGATCGAGCAATGAGAAATTTTACAAAAAGTTTGAGAAATTAATGACCAGCCATTTTGAAATGCGCATGATGGGTGAGTTAAGCTTTTTTTTTCTAGGACTACAAGCAAAACAACAAAGTGATGGCATATTCTTGAGTTAATCAAAATATGTCAGAATTATTTTAAGAAAATACTCACTTGAAAATTGTTCATCTTCAAAAACTCCCATAGCTACTCGAAACAAACTTGATTATGATGTTGAAGGAAAATCTATTGATATTAAAACTTATAGGGGAATGATAGGATCATTGTTATAATTAACAGCCAGTAGACCAGGTATAATTTTTTCCACTTGTTTTCTAGCAAGATATCAATGCAATCCTAAAGAGTCCCACTTAAAAGTAGTCAAAAGAGTTTTTAAATATCTAAAAGGATCATTAGATCTTGGATTGTGGTATCCTAAAAGCACAAATTTGAAACTAATAGCATACACAGATGCAGATCATGCAGGATGCAAATTTGACAGAAAAAGCACATCTAGTGCCTGTTAAACGCTGGGAGAAAAATTAGTCTATTGGGCAGGTAAGAAACAAAACTGTGTATCCACTTCAACAGCTGAATCTGAATATGTGGAAGCAGCAAGTTGTTGCTCACAAGTATTATGGATGCAAACTCAGCTCAAAGATTATGGGGTGAATCTAATAAAAATTCCAATTTTATGTGATTCAATGAGTGAAATTGCAATAACATCAAATCCAGTGCATCACTCAAGAACAAAGCACATTGATGTCAGATATCACTTCATAAAAGATCATGTGGAGAAAGGTAACATTGAAATGTATTTTGTTCCAACAGAAAGTCAATTTGCTGACATTTTCACTAAACCTTTAGATGAAAAGAGACATAACTTTTTAATCGGCAAATTGGGCATGGTCAACATGAGTTTTGAAGAAGCAAAAGAAAACATTTTGTCACAAAAGAAAGAAAATTTTTATGTTCAACAGTCTGATCAAAATTCTGGTAAAAAATTCTGATAATTCATCAGAAAATTCATAAACTTACTAGAAATTCTGGTAAATTATCAGATTTTAACCAAGTTAATAGAAAATTTAATAAAAATCAAAATACCAATTTTCTTTTCCCTCCCATTTGTATGAACACACTCCATACGTATTCATCATCAACGCAATCCTGTAAATTATTTTTCACTTTGAGAGTCTAGGATTTCGGCGGGATTAGATGGACGTTTGGCTCCGATAGGACTAATTCGGTAGAATATTATTGATAAGAATGGAGTAAAAGCAGAGAGATACGTCATAAGTTGAATGCTTCATTCATACCGAAAGAGTTTACATCTTTTACAAGCTGGCGAAATAATTGAGAAATTTCGCCAACATTTCCCCTCTAGGAACTCCAAAACTTACAAATAAGAAGCCCAAGTCCCATATATATAGGCAAGGCCCTGCCACACGAAAGCTCCAGGGACGAGAGGGCTTCTCTCGCACCGAAGGACATTAAGGTCCTTTCTCACAAACGACTCTTTCGGGCGAAAGGCCTTCAAACAAGTTTTTTCGTTCCATTTTTCAAACTAATCAATATAATATTCAACACATGCTCTATCTAGCCTATTCGCACAGTGACAAACATACAAAATATGCACCAACAAATTCCCCCTTGGGCGTTACTGTCGAATCTTGATCTTACAAAACTAGAGCCATGTTTGAATATTTGCAACTTCAATCAGGCATCTTGATATCTTTGATCGATTCCCCCTTAATTGATGATTCGGGCTTGCATTATCTGCATTATGCACAAATTCCCCCTGAAATTAAACTTCAGGCCTTTGTTTGCACGGTTCCTAACCTCCTCTGATTTACTGTACTGCAATCTTCACGAATAATCATCAACTTGAAACAAATTAATGAAGCTTCTCTGTTTCGGTGTTAACCACCTCCACGTTAAGTTTTTGATTTACCACTTTAGCTCCATCTCTAAATCTTCAAAAACCTAACCAGCAACTGATAGAAACTTCGAATCACCACACGATAAACTTCAAGTTTATGAATACCCACGAAAATCTTCATCGGATAACAAATCATCTGCTAACATGTTCAGATCTCAAAAACATTCTTCCACGACCAGATTCACATTCTTCCTCTTCAGTCAAGATAACAAATGTATAGTCTTCTCCGTTAGTTCCGACAGTAACTTAATCAACAAACAACATCATTCCTCTACTGTTAGTCCGAAAAAACAATTCCTCTGCTCAAAGATTAACTATTCTAACACTTTAGACTATCACACAACTGTGATATCTTATAAGTATCGACAATAATGATGCATCTCCAGACGCTAATCCTGCTAACCGGCTTGACAAAGACCCGAGACTCAAACCCTAAGACATCAATCTGATCATCATCTTTAGATTCTGAACTTCCTATGATCACAAA
>JARYGA010033014.1:0-67665 GCA_030545235.1 Helianthus tuberosus | reverse complement strand
GCCACATTAGCGCCCCATAAGCGAGGGGTTTTATCGTTAACTTGTACAGTGTGGGATAGCGCCCCCATTAAAGCGCCCTTTAAAACAATATAAAAAAAGAAAAAAGAAATCATAAAAGGAAGGATTCGGATTGGTAGGAATCAATGGGCCCATATTGTCTCCTTTGGCGCTTGTTAGTCCCTCCGTACTCACAGGTTATATAACGCCACCACCATCCATAGCGCCCTATTGCACCGGCGAACACCACCCCGGCTGGCGCCATGCAACGGGTATGGAGAGGCTACGCGAAAATTATAACGAGACTTTGGTGTTGGGGTTTGTGTTGGTCTCTCAAACACATATATTTACATACACATGTATGTATAATTGAAGGGGTTATATAACCCCATTTCAACTATACACTCAAGTTATATAACCTCTTCTCTTACACATTTTGCCACTTGTCACATAACCCTTCTTACGGGGCTTGACCACTACACATGACCTTATTGTGTTGGCTAACCCCCCATGCCCCCATAGCGTCTACGCGACGGTGTTTGGGGCACCATAAGGGTGATGTGGCGAGGGACGCTAGCCCACACCACTCAGTCTAATAGTAATATTCTTCGAGTCGGGGGTCTTAGCGGGAACAACCTTTCTATACCTTGGTATAGAGGCTTGTCATCATCTCACCCTTCCAAACCATACCAATAGCTTTTTATGAGTACAACTATAACAGGTGCATCTATTTTGTTTTTTGTTTTTGTTTTTTTTTTTTGTATTTTTAATATATCAATAAAAGCAAACCATCTAAAGAAGTGTTCAAATACAAAGTATTAGATAATCCTTTGCCTTCTTGTGTAAGTTTCCATTCTAAAAAAATGTTCAAACACAAAATACACAAGCCATAATTCCAAGTGCACACACTATAAAATCAGCATTTGACTGGTGCGTTACATTAAATGGGTAAAAATTCCATATCAATTTTTTTAAAAGGCAAATTTCATTAACACACACCAAAGCGAACTATCTCCAAAGCGGAGATAGACGCAACCACAAGACTTACATTACATCAAAATTAAAAGATTTCCAACTTTCCAATCTAAACCATCACTTTTGCCCCTACTTCTATACCAAAGAAAACCCAATGACTTAACATCCGAAATAATATCGATGATCTTCACATTTGTCTTTGCAAACGCCTTCTTGTTTCTCTCCTTCCAAATCCTCCAACAAGTTAACACTAAGATGCCATATATGATCTCCTTTCTTTTGTCCGAACATCCCAACTGAGAAATAATTAGCTGCACATCATGAACCGAAAACAGGAAAATAGGAGGTAAGTTGCACCATCGGGCGATCCCACTCCAAACACCGTCAGCGACTCTACAAACCGTGAACAAATGATCCACTGTCTCTTCGGCATCTTCGCATAATACACACTTGCAGTCTCCCACGTTTATATTCCTTCTTCGGAGGGCCACCCTAGTCGGAATTCGATCTAATGACATTCGCCACAAAAATATATTACACTTGGCCAGGAGCCATTTACACCATCTACTTGACTGGGCTGAATCATCTGCATGAGGGCTTCGGATCCAAGATTTTGTATCCTGAACAGTCAGTTGCTGCAACCTGCTTCGGTTCCACTCCCATCTATCCTGACTCGACTGTAACGTAGTACCTGCAACCATGCGAAAACACTCTACCAGCTCAGCGACTTCCTAGACAGAACCTGGGTATTTCTTCCAATCCAGGATATGACCCCAGGCACTCCATCATAGCAAACTTGCTCCGCGACCGTGCACCACTTATCCCTTTCTAGCCGAAACAAAGCTGGGAATAAAGACTTTAAAGGCAAGCGAAAAGGGAAATTCAACCAAGTGACATAGTAACCCCTCCAACAACTTTCAAGATTTCTTGTGTTGTCCTAACATAAAACCTGAAAAGATATTACAAATTTATTTCAAGTATAAAATACAATTTTTTCTTTACTTTATATTTATCTTCTCTCTGTTGGGTTCTGAAGGCCTTTGGGCCTAAAATTTGGAATGTGGTGGAAATCGACAGATTTATAAAAATGAATATATATATATATATAGGGTGGTGTTCCAGAGTGAACACTAATGTATTTGCGAACTGAGTGAACGAATTCTGGCCATTGATCTACACACGTGTATGGCCAGGATCTCATCATCAAATCGTAAAATACACTAGTGTATTTCAACATCAAATCCTTGCCATTGATCTACACACGTGTATGGCCAGGATTAGTTCACTCAGTTTGCAAGCTACAATAGTGTTCACTCTTGAACCTAATCCTATATATATATATATATATATATAGGACAATGCTCTATAAAAAACCCCATTTTTTTAAGAAACTTAGCAAACTCAACATGTGGCTCTCATATGTCCACGTATCCCATATCCATTTCATCTACCTTTTTGAATAGAAGGGTAAATCAGTAATTGTCCCAACCCAAGATACTTTCCCAACTTGATTTGACTTTAATAATTAATGCCTATCAACTCCATTGTACAAATTACCCATCCCCATATTTTTTTTCATTATTTCTTTTTACATATCTCCATTAACATCTTCTCAACAAGTTCATGCTTTCTCCATTAATTTCTATGGAGACAAATCCACCAACATTGGAGTTAATGTCGCCGATCCATAGTTTCCCCAACAGGTTTAACTTGATCCACATCAACTGACGACGTACCCTGTTTCATGAGAGAGAAAGATGAACAGGGAGTAATGAATATCTTGTGGGGAAGATAAAGAAGAAAAAAATTTGAACTGCCACCACTGCCCCTCCACCACCGCCATCCCCCAACCCCAACCCATATATTCAGATGTGGAACTGAATATATTCAACCCAAATGGCTATACTTTATTCCTTGAAGAACCATGTGGGTCCGTAGCATCCTCAAAATGGCACCAGATCGAAATGTTGCCATCATCAACTACTGCACAAAGGTCACCGATGTCGACGAGCTCTTGAGATCATATAAAATATGATTTGTATATGTTGTTTCGGATCTGAATATTTGTGAGTTTTTTTACACTTTTTTAGTTTATATAAAATATGATTTGTATATGTTGTTTCAGATTTTGGTTATTGTTTTGTATGTGATTTGTTTGAAATAATTTGTTGAAATTGTAAGGTGTTAAGAGTTGTTAAATCTGTGAGGGTTTTTTTTTTTTTTTTGTTAATGTTGTATAAGATTAATTTTACTAAACATGTGATTAATTTTACTAATTGTTGATTAGGAGTTGTTGAATTAATTGCTGAAATTGTAAGGTGTTATTGATTATATGTTAAAGAGTTTTTAGTTCTGTGTACTTTGTTAGTTGTTGTTTCAGTTGTGTAAGATTAATTTTATTAAACAGGTGTTATTGATTAATTTTATTAAACATGTGATTAGTTTTACTGATTAATTTTACCTCGTCATACCCTAATACATGTTACACTTTATCCTATTAGACATAGCCATATAGTTTAAATTATTATAGTTATGACGTGTTTAACACATGCCTGATTTTTTTATTTTTAGACGTCTAATAATCGGCACATCTGTTTTTAGAAACGAAAAGCCAAGTTTGTCTTACAGGACAACCAACGTAACACGTGTTATAGTCTGAACTTCTGTTTCACAGCTAAGCCAAGTTTGTCTTACAGCACAACCAACGTAACACGTGTTATAGTCTGAACTCCTGTTTCACAGCTAAACCATAGTAACATGTTATAGAGACATGTATTAGGGTATGGCGATGTATTAGAGACATGTATGACGAATTAATTGCAGGTTTTTAGTTCTGTGTACTTTGTTAGTTGTTGTTTCAGTTGTGTAAGATTAATTTGCAGGTTTTTATTTTTGTGTTAAAAAGTTATGCTTGGTTTGGTTGCTTCTTTGGGCTTTTGATCTGAATAGTAACTGTTTTTTTGTTGGTTTGGTTGCTTTGTTTGGGGCTTTTGATCTGAATAGTAACCGTTTTTGTGATGTTATTTGAGAAAAAAGATTTTCTGGCTATGAATGTGTTAACGACTTAACGTGGATCAGATACTCAAGGATCAGATACTCAAGGATCATGACCATGTTTATGTTGCAGCACAACACAACTAACACGTGTTATAGTTTGAACTTCTCGGACATGCATGTGTTACATGTGACATGAAACCCATGTACAACGTAACACGTGTTACGTGTGACATGAAAACACATTTTTATAACTTCCCTGGCATACGCACACCCACATGTTTACAAAGCGTTTCAAGACCGACCCAAACAATAAAGCAAGGGTAGCCGCTGAAAAGCTAAGGCAGCAAAGGTAGCCGCTGAAAAGCTAAGGCAGACTGTCAAAGGAAGCTCCGCCATTTTCTTAGTGCTATGTATTTTTGTTTACTAGTAATATGTAATGTGAGACTCTTATTGTTTTGTCTAGTACATGATGTTAAAACGGTATGGACTTAATACATTCTGGAAGTCTTAACACACGTTATAAAAGAGGCTTAACACACGTTATATCAGGTATACTATGTTGTTATTAAGTTACTGGAAGTCTTAACACACGTTATAAAAGAGGCTTAACACACGTTATATCAGGTATACTATGTTGTTATTAAGTTACTATTGGAGTTTATGCATCCATGCTGGAAGTCTTAACACACATTATAATAGAGGCTTAACACACGTTATACAATATTAACTTGTATGTTCCATATTAACTTGTATGTTCCATATACGGTGTTGCAATATTAACTTGTATGTTCCATATTAACTTGTACACATATTAACTTGCAAACCACTTTCATATACATGAATACAAGTCGGGTTATAATGGATGCTTACATGTTATCATATGTATACAAGTGGGGTTACAACAAGATTACGATATTAACTAAGCTAACCATTAAACTCATCGCCCCCGTCGACTGTTTTCACCCTTGTTACATGTTAAGCAATTACATGTTCCGAACAGACAAATTGTAACACCTGTTAGATCAGTATATACACATCATGGTGTTTTGTAAACCCCTAGCTTATACATGAATATATGTCAGGTTACAAAAAGATTATAACAGAGGCTTAACACATGTTATACATTCCAAAATGTGCAAAACAAACACATGTTAATCCCCTGTTAGAATGATATACAATGTGTGTTGATTTACAGAAACAGACCAATAAAGATATTCAATCGACAAGCTGGATGGATGTAGGCGACGTTAATGCGGGGACATGTGTTAAAAAAAAAGATATTCAATAGGTCACATTTTTTGGGAAGGAACTCTTCGTTCATTTATAACATGTGTTAGTGGGGTTACAACAAGTGGGGTTACAACAAGATTACGATATTAACTAAGCTCACCATTAAACTCATCGCCCCCGTCGACTGTTTTCACCCTTGTCACATGTTAAGCAATTACATGTTCCAAACAGACAAATTGTAACACATGTTAGATCAGTATATACACATCATGTTGTTTTGTAAACCACTAGCTTATACATGAATACATGTCAGGTTACAAAAATATTATAACAGACGCTTAACACATGTTATACGTCCAAAATTGTGCAAAACAAATGACCCGTTTCATATTATATATTCCAAAATTACCGGTACACGTGTTACCATAAATGGCTCGTTTCATATTACACGTTACATACTATCCACATTACCGGTACATGTGTTACTATAAATGGCTCGTCTCCAGAATCCGTGACCATGTAAAACCGGCCATCACGGCCTCCAATGGCATTCCGCCCAAAACCGATACCACATTCTGCAAGGCGCTTGCGGTTCTTTTGCCAGTTCGGGTCACACGTCCAGCAGTCATCAATGGGATTACCAGTTCCACATGAGAAGAATCCTAGTTTCCTTTCTTTCAGTGATGTTTCTCATGCTCCTGCTCATCACAACAAACTAATATGTTGAATATGCAATCCCAGTTTACCGAAAAAGTAACTTCGCCTCTAGTGAACAAAATGACTAATTGTTATCATAATCAACATATTATGATTAACACACGTTATATATCATTCTAAAAGGTGCTTAACACATGTTATGGGTCTGTCTCTGTAAATCAAGCAACCCAACAAAAAAACAATTATTGTTAACAAAAAAACACTTACTGTTCAGATCAAAAACCCAAACAAGCAACCCAAACATTTATGGGTTTGTTTCTGTAAATCAACACACGTTACATAACATTCTAACAGGGGGCTTAACACATGTTATGGGCCTGAGTCTGTGAATCAAGCAACCCAACAAAAAAACACTTACTGTTCAGATCAAAAACCCAAACAAGCAACCCAAACCAACAAAAAAAACAGCTACTGTTAAGATCAAAAGCCCCTAACAAGAAACCAAACCAACAAAAAAACCCGTTCAAAATCTCATCCTAAAGTTTTTGATTTATTTAAAATACATGAACATTAACCATGGATACCCCATTAACCATTACTAAAACACTTTCAGCACACAAAAACATATTAACAACCATTTCAACAAAAAATCAAGTGTGAAATGATATTTCAAGAAAACTTACCGGATCTATACCCGTCCGATGAACACGAAGAAGGGTCTTCAAACCTTCTTCTCTCATACACACTTGAACATTCAACTCTCTCTCTCTCTAAAAAATAAAGATTATTGTTTCTGTAATCAGCAACACCTGAACACGAAGAAGGGTCTTCAAACCTTCTTCAAACCGATGAACACGAAGAAGGGTCTTCAAACCTTCTTCTCTCACACACGCTTGAACATTCAACTCTCTCTCTCTCTCTAAAAAATAAAGATTATTGTTTTTGTAATCAGCAACACCTGAACACGAAGAAGGGTCTTCAAACCTTCTTCAAACCGTCCGGGAGAAGCTTTTATGGTTGTGGCTATGGTTGTCTTCAAGATTAGGGAAGAAGAAATGAGAAAGAGAAAGAGGAAAGAGAAAGAGAAAGAGAGGTGCATTAATGAGAGATGATAGGATTGGACAATGGAGAGAGAAGGAATGTACTTCCAAAAATGCCCTTATAGTTGACTAATGGGTATTATAACATTTCTTTTAAATCTAATTGTTACCAAAATTATTAGAGCCCTTGATCAAGTGAGATGAAACATAATCAATGGATGATATTGGGTTTGCAAAGTTTCCTAAAAAAGATGGGGTTTCTTGTATAGCCAAGCCCTATATATATATATATATATATATATATATATATATATATATATATATATATATATATATATATATATATATATATAGAAGAAAGATCCGTTAGGAACCATCCTTTATTGCGAGAACCGCGAGAACCAATGTGAACACAACCAAAAAATACCTAAAAAACACCCAAAATTTTTTTTTATTATTTTTTTGGAAATCGCTATATTTCGTCAATAATAAAAAAATTCATTTTTTTTTCGAGTAACAGTTATCCATGAACATGTGCATTTGTATCATTTCTTTGACAAATTCCGTAATTCATTACAAATATCAGACAATTGCACTTTCATTTACACTACTACTCATAATACACTACTTTTTACACTAACAATAATAGAAATGCACATGTGCATCTATATTTATGAACTTGTTATAACATTAACAACACTAGAAATGCACATGTGCATCTATATATATGAACATGTTATAACGTGTTTTAGTACACCACTTTAAATACACATTCTCTTTCATCTATCATACCATCCATACTACATTACCATCACCTTCTACCATCCGTAATACAATACCATTGCTTTTTACCATCCATAATACAATATTATTACCAATATTTCACTTTATTATATGCACATCAACACCCTTTATACCATCCAAACAACATATTACATCATAAAGTGACAAGTATAATCAAACCATCAACCACTAGATATAACTAACAAAACATATGTATATGGACCTACTTCATCATTTAAAATCACAAACTTTTGTACCAAAACACTTTATTTCATGTTGATACATATAGATGCACATGTGCATTTCTAATATTGGTAATGTAAAAGTAGTGTATTACATATGGTAGTGTAAATGAAAGTGCATTTTTCTACTACCGGTAATATATTATGGAATTTGTCCAAGAAATGATACATATTCACATGTGCATCCATAACTGTTACTCGAAAAAAAAAGGTTTTTTTTTTGTAACAAAATATAGCGATTTTTATTAGAAAAATATTTAAAAAAAATTGTGGGTTTTTTTGGGATTTTTTAGGTATTTTTTTGTGTTCACATTGGTTCTCGCGGTTCTCGCAATAAGAGTGGTTCTCAAATGAACCGTACCCTATATATATATATAGAGTCAGGATTTAGGAAAAGCTGTGAAAAGTGTGAGAACAGTGATAACGCTTATGGATCGTCAGATCAAAACAATCTATGGACTAGATTGGCGCGGTGGCGTTTTCGTAAATAACATCAGATTTACTACGTGGACGCGCTTCATTAAGGGTAAAAAGGTCTTTAGACTTCTTCACACAAAACGTCAAACTCAGTAATAAAACGCTATTAAATTCCCCATTAAATTCCCGCCTTAAACTACGAAGCCCACATCATCCTAATCTAAACTCCATTAGATATAAAACGCCAAACTTCGTTTTTAAACAATAAAGCTGAACAAACAATAACTGAAACGACAGAACTTCATTACTAGCATTTATTATAATAAAAACCCACCTAAAATACGCGCCAAAAAATCTTATATAAACAACGTCTCAAACCTTCCATTGAACATACCAAACCCAAAACGCCTTATTTTACTAAATACTATTTAACATAGAAACGCCAAAAAATTCAAACAGCAAAGATCCCAAACGACGTTTCTTTGAGATACACTTTTCTTCTTGGTATGGTTTTACTCAATGTGATGGGCAAAATCGTTAAGTGGGGATAGTGTCCATCTCTTTGACCAAAATCTATTGAGTTTATCCTCAATATAAACGCCAAAACATACAAAAACCACAAATCGCAAAGGTCGTTTCTTGGAGATTCAGGTTTGTTTTCAATAAAGTTTCACTGAATGGGGTGGAGAACATTGTTGGACATCTTTCTTAACTGAGGATTAATAATGTTGTCCATCTCATTCAACAAAACATTATTGAGTTTAGCATGACCAATTAGAGGTTTAAGGTACTTTTATTTAATAAAAGGTGTTCTTTTTTGGCGTTTAGTTTGTGTGTCCGATCTTATATTGTTTGTTATGTAACTTCCAAGTCACATGTTATGCACAAGAAGTAGAAAAAAAGATGGGAAAAAAATTAAAAAAAAAATGCAATATAAGAGATATAAAACGCCAAATTCCAATGTGTATGTGTTATGGAAAAATAAAAAATGCCAAACTCCTCTTTGCTTGTTCTCGATGACCGTGTCGATTTTCTTTTAATTACGGCCTTTTTGCATGTCGGTGCTTAGTGTCCGTAACCTTTGCAATTCTGACACTCTCTTTCTTTGGCCCCGGGTTTCGATTTTGATTTCGTTTTTTCGATTGCTACCTCCTATTTGGATTTCAGGCGCTTCCGAGACCCATAACCTTTCGACTTATACCCAATAAGGACTCTTATCGGATTCTTGTCGTTTTTATATTGACCGGTTATCTCCGCAAATCTATCCCTGGTACTAGCGGGGGAGCAACAATATGCATATCTTGAACCTTCTTCATATAAGATTGAACATGATCCTTGTATAAGGATAGCTCCTCCTTATTACCAGATAAACGGTTTAAAGTATACTCTGTTGAAAAAATAATTTCTTGCATCATACTTTGCAAATCGGAATCAAGCTCAGTCATATATTCACGACTCATTGAGTATTCGGAAGAGCAATTGGGGGAAGCCTCTTTACGCCATCTATTTAAAATGTATTGTTTTGGAAATTCCCTAATATCCAAACTTCTCAAAACATAAAAAAATGTCTACATAACAAACCAAACTGATCAAAACGCCTGCATGAGCAACTGCAGGTGCAATCAGACTTACGGTACATTACCTGTAAACGCCAAAAACAATATCTGTATAAACGCCATGCAGAGAATGTTTGTATGAAAAAAACAAACAAACAAACACAACAACTGCATAAAAAACAAATTAAATGTTATAAAATAATCTGATAAACGCCATATACATAAAACGCTAGATAAAAAAACAAAAAAACGCCATTGTTTACCTCGAATAAGGATGTACAAGGCTGCTGGAAATCATTTAGGTAAAACTTAACAAACCCATCACGTTGATCTTCGTAACGTTGATTTATGCAATCGGCAATTCCGATTATCTCAGCTTGAACGTCACAAAAAATATTTTCCGTGTATATGTCAGCAGCTTGGCCCTCCAACACTTGGTAATTACTTTTCAACTTGGGGCGTTTGTATCGAGATTCATGATCATTTTTCCCGTGCGTGTGATGTTGTGCTTCTATTGTTGTTTCGTAATGAGTCATGAACTCAACCAGAGTAGCTTTTGAATTACACACTTGACCAAAAAACTTATTCTCACTCTCCGACCTCGATGTCGTTCGCATAAGGCCCGACAGCTCCTCCATTCTATAGTATGCAGGGATCCAAGATTCCCTGGGTGCAAAAATATCAGAGAGCCAGTCATTATCTACAAAATTGAACTCTCCGATAACCACTTCCCATTCTGATTGAAACTCTTCGGGTGTAAGAATATCCGTCCACACAACACACAAATATGTTCTTTGAAATTAGTGGAATTGCATAACCTAACACCAACCTATGTATAACACGAAAATGCCATGCAAAAAAAAACATGTATATTAGACACAGACAAACTTACATGAAAAACAGTAACGAGGTACAAAACGCCATATATTTTAAAACGCAGTATATCTTAAAACGCCAAACATAAAAATAAGAAAATCAACCTTCAGAGAAAGTTTATGCATCACATGCCACATGCATAACCGATGCCTCGTTTCAACAAATACAACAGAAATAGCCTTCTTCATTGTTGGATCTTGGTAAGTGACATCAACTTTTGGTTGAGAACTAACAACTTTTAGAAAAACTCTCAACAACCAATAATGCAGCACCACATGTAACATTGCAGTGGTGATTGTCTATGCCAGTGAACGGTACAAACACCATAGCGTATCTTCATATGAAAACGCCAATGAGAAATGAAACGATAATAAAAAGCCATTGCATGTAAACTCTGAAAAACGCCATTGCATGTAACCAGTGAAAACGCCAAACGAACAAAAAAAAATTGAATTATAAAATATTACTTGTTGGAACGATACGTGGCGTCAAACGAAATTACATCACCAAACACGTGGTAATTACGTTTGGTTTGACCATCACACCAAAAAAGTCCCTTCAAACGATTCTCTTCGTCTGTGAAGTAATCGTACGAGAAATTAGGCTGTGACTGTTTTTTTTTCATCCAAATGTCTCACAACCATCTTAGCGTCGTATTCCCCTATAAACAAGTTAATTTGCCTCTTGTAGTTCTTAAATTCAACTTTACTTGCACCCACGTCTTCAAAACCGCCAAAACAAGTCTTCATAACATTAAACGCCTTAACTGGACCTAGATTCAACTTAGACATGCTGTATATAACATGCTTCTGGAGCTGAGTGAGGTGTCGTTCAGTTGGAAGAAAATGCTTATCAGGACGTTCAACAAGATCATGGTTGTGCTCCTCAACAAACTTATAGACCTTCCATGATCCAGCCTAAAAAATTATGCATAACAGTGCACCACAATCAGTCCTCTTTGAAAAGTTGGATCGCACAATCCGTTCCTTTTGATTGGGGTCCAATGTATCAACCTTCTTGTCCTTATATACCCCAGCTCGTACACAAGTAATACTTAATATGTCTTTCACCTTTGGCGTTTATCTTTTCAGTCCCTTTCCTGACTGAAAAACCACAAGCCTTAGCATACGTAACATACACTGAATAACAATCATCAAGGCTTGTAAATGTCATATCCATTTTGGGCTTTATCTCTTCACTAACATCAGGAATGATAAATGGTAAACTAGTTTTGGGGCAAAACCTTTCATTCGAAGAAACACCTTCATCTGAGAAAACACAGTGGGAAACAATTTCAGAAAAACGCCATAAAAATAGAAATTGTTTCCTTGTAACATTATCAATGAAAACGCCATTACTTGAATAATAAACAAGACATAATAAACGTATAATTGAAAACGCCACAATGAAACGCCATAATACAACACCATTACTTGATTGATTAACAAAATATGATGAATTAACAATATTAACACAATGTGATAATCAAAACGCCATGAGATGAATAATTAAAAATAAATAACAGCATTAATAATTAACGAATATAACATGATAATGAAAATGCCATATTTAACAAAACTGATGTTTACAAATTAACAAATAGTAATAACTTATGTTTACATATACTACTCAATAATATTCAAAACTAATCAGGTGTAAAATGCCAATGACCGTAAAACATAAGAAATATATTAGATCGCAAATAAAAATTAAAATTAATAATGAAAACTCGAATTATCAGTTCTTACTAACTGTTAAACAACCAATGAAAACGCGAATAAATTGGATACATGAACAACGCCATTGAAAGCATACAACACATTGTGAAAATATTAAATTGAAAAAAAATGGCAATGAAACAAGCATAAAGAACAAAACGCCATATTTGTTGTATATGTGTTGCATGATTTGCCGGAACAAAATATGAAAACGCCATCAAATATTACTTGGTCGAACAGAATCCACATTAGACGCCATAGATCTGAGAAAGCTTGCAAAGGAGGTAACAACTAATACGAAATCTTTGGAGTTTTATTTGAAACAGATTTGTAACGTGAAATAAGGAGGGAACGTATAAAAGGTCAATCGTACCCCTGCATATCATTTAGCGCCCCCTGCCACGTGTTGGGCCAGGATCCGTTCTCACACTTTAGGGCGTTCTCTCCTGATCACGTACCTATATATATATATATATATATAGGAGAGGGTTATCTTGAGAACACTAAATATTGCGAAAGCCGTGAGAACGAATAAAAAACCCAATCAAAACCAATTTTTTAATACGAACCTCATTGTAATTAAAATACAAAAAAAAAAAAAAGAATTTACAACATCAATTAATTCATTTCTCCTCTCAAAATCACTTTTATTAAAATTTTTACACATATGTAATTATAACAAATTTAGACATGTGTAAATAGCAAACTTACACATGTGTAAATTTTCTTTATTTACAAATTCACGTAAATTTAAACGTATAAATGAAATTTATAACATTGTATTCTAATAATAATGATTAGTGTAAAACGAAATTTTGAATTTGAATTGTTTTTGACAAAGTTATCGCGGTTTTTTGATTCGTTCTCACGGTTCTCGCGATATTTAGCGTTCTCATTTAAACTCTCCCCTATACACCTTTAACCCATTTAATTTTTATTTAGTTTGACTTTCTCTAATAACTTAAGTTCGTTTACTTTTTTAGAAAAACAGAATGATCATGTTTGGTTTTATTCAATGTTACGATATAAATTTTGTTGAAAAAAAAGTGGTAATAATTTTCTTTTGGTAGCATAGACTATACAAGTGCCAGGAACATCACATGAACCAGACCAATTCCAACCGAACAACATCGATATCAGTATTCATTTTTATAGTTGTTATCAATGTAATACATGTGTCGATATTATTTTGGGCATATGACAACTTTAGAGTAAAATGCCAAAATGGTCCATACGTTTATACCAATTTTGCCACTTCAGTCCAAAAATGAAACTTTTTGTATTTGGGTCCCTGGGTTTCATTTTTGTTGCCATTTTCATCCAATTGGCAAACTGGGTTAGAATTTTCTGTTAACTTCTCCATTTTTTTTTATTGTTTTCCTTATTTAATTAAGAGTGAACTTCAAGTATTGTCCTTTATCTTTATACCCATTTTCAGGCGTTGTCCTTTATGTTCAAAATTGACGAGTTTTGTACTTTATGTTTTCAAATCATACACGTTTTGTCCTTTAAGCAAAACTCAGTTAATTTTTTCTGTTAAATCTGATCATGTGCTTTGCACATGAGGGCATTTTTGCCAATTCTTATTTACAGGGACTAATTGTGTAGATAATATAAATAAGTAACCTTTTTAAAAATAAAAAAATACTTTTAAAAAAAGGCCCACCTCCTTCATCAAACTCCACCACCAACTCCGGCAATCGCCAATTCCAGCCAACTGAATCACTAAATCATTTCATATAGACCTTGCACATAGTATTCAACTTCCAATACCCAAAACAGAGTATTCAACTTAACCGGATGAATATTATTGAAAGTCAATTGCTGTGATTTTCTATGAACTGAATATACTTCCAACGTTATATTATACTAATTTCCAACTTACACCCATTTACCCTTGTCTTTTTCATACTAAACTAAAGAAATTAACTGGATGAATAACTTAAAAGACTTGACAATGATCCAGTGCTTGAACATTCTGAGTTAGTCATATAGCTTCTAATTTATTTGCTAAAAGCTCAATGATTTTATCCATGTATCTTTATCAGTGCAAAGAAACAGTGGAACCTAATGTGGCTTTACTCAGTGACGCACACAAGGTTTCTGTATGTGTGCTGGCATAACTCACCTTCCACAGAGCATTTATTCAGTGGATAGTTTGGAAATCTGTTGGTGCATACATCTGTCGTCTTCGTCTTATATCGAGTCTCGGTTGCGTTGCAGATCTGAACAAGAGTGATGTCATCATTCTTGATGATGACATCATATATGTGACATCATAACATGACATCATCTTACATCATGAAATATCTTCACATGAAAAACAGAATAGAATACACATGAAATAGAAGTTAGGTTCGCTTGAACACAAGAATTTATATTTGTTAGTTCGCTTGAATTGGTTTTCATGTGAGTTCGCTTGAACCGAAGTGTGTGGTTTCAAGCGGACTGGCTAGTCTTATAAATAGGTGTGATGTTTCTCATTTGAAGCGAGACTGAGGGAGACTAGAAACTTGTACCGAAGTGCTGCCGGTATTTCTCGTGAATGTAATAGCTGTTAAATCAATATACAAGAGGTTTAAAGTGATATTCAAGCTGTTTCGACTCTATATGTTTGTTTCTGCCTTTCGTATAGTATAAGAACTCTTCTGAACGACACGTTCGGGTCACAAATCGATCCTACAATTGGTATCAGAGCACAGGAGGAAGAGATCTTGTCAAAACAGCCTGTTTTCATTACTTTTTCTGATTTCTACACCATTCTTTTTCAAAATTAAAAAATTTTTTACGGTTAAAATTGGCTCAAATTCACACATATTATGCGCAATCATGTTTTAACAAATCCTGGAAAGTTTCAGAATTAAAATCGGCTTAAAATTGGTTCAAACTGCCGTTTCGCTTGAAAACTTGTTCGAATTTGCTGACGTCATTGACTTTTCAAGCGGAATCAGGGTATTAAGTGCGCTTGAAACGGGGATCTCGCTTGAAAATATGTGTTCATCTCGCTTGAAACGACATCTCGCTTGAAAACGACATTCCGCTTGAAAAACTCGTTTGATCTCGCTTGAAACGGCCGCTTGAATCACTAGTTCGCTTGAGTGTGTACATCGAGTTGTGTGTAACATTTTACGAGGTTGTCAGTAATTGGGAAAAGAGATCATGTGAATTGTGTCAGATTGCATCGGTTTGATCATTTAGACAATTTTATCAGAAACATTAAGTGAATATGCTTTATTCAGTTTGAAATTGTCTGCCATAAGTCATCGGATTCATTTAAATAGTGCATGTGAACAAAAGAAATCGGTCCAATCAAAGACAACCAGACATTAATTCTTGACATAGGTCTTGTGACTTATCATTTTGCATGTGTTGTTGTCAGTCCACCGTATTCACTGCCAAACCAATTAGAGTAAATTCAGTGGAGCAGCCCATGTGATCACCGATTCATTTATTGTATCGGCCCAATCATATCTTTTCAAGGATTAAAGTTGTCGGCAAATTGATTTTATTATCCAATTAACCGGTCCAATCAACAGTGGACTTGTGTGGTCGACTTAGTGGAATTTAAGGCCCAATACAAAGTAAATTTTTGTTGAAGGTTTTCGGCCCAATCAGAATTTGTTCAATATCAAGTTTAATCGGCTCATTTGAATCCATATCTTTTGGGCAAGCCCATTCACTCAGTGATCTCACTTCAACAACATTTGAAACGAGTCTACAAATTTCGACACGAGTCTTAGATTGATTTTATCAACACACTTTTACGTATTCAGTCTTTTTAAACTGATCGTTTGTTTGTTTGTTTCAGGTTTTTTACAAGGTGATACAGTTCATTTGAGACCAGTATTCTTGAAACAAGAAAGTTGCGAAACATGGACGAGGATTTTTACAACGCATTCGCTACCCCAGTAACCCCGATTACTCTTGCACAGAATACGATGTTGGAAAATGAAACGGGTACGATGCAAAAGCCACCTAAACTCATGAACATCGAGGAATATAAAGGTTGGGAAGGACGATTTGAGAACTGGGTACAAGCAAATTATCTGGATGCTTGGGAATGTGTTGAGACAAAATACATTCGACCGACGAATGATGACGAAGAGGTTGTTCCAATTAAAGATCTAAGTGTCGATGCTAGAAAGAAATATAAAGATGAGAAAATGATGCTGAGTTTATTGCAACAAGCTGTAAAGGAAGATATCTTGGTTTTACTGCAACATAATGGAACTTCTTATTCGATTTGGAAAGCATTAAAATCAAAGTTTCAGGGAAGCCAAAAGATGGTCAAGAACAAAAAGTCGCTTTTAAAAAAGGAATTCGATCTGTTTCGTGGGTTGAAGAATGAAAGCACAAAACAAATCATTGAGAGATACTGCAATTTGCTAGCTAACATGAGAAGGTTGAGCATTGAGAAAGACAATGAAGAGTTAATCGAAAAGCCAGCTGATGCATTACCGTACGAGACATGGGGCACATATCTCATGATGTTGAGGAACAAGAAAGGTTTTAACAGTCTGACACTAAGCAAGTTCATTGAAAAGATTGAAGCTCAGGAGATGGAGAAGAGAAAAGTTCTAAGAATGAAAGATTTCGATGGAGAACAAGACATCGGACTTTATTACAAAGGTGGTGTCAGTGATAAATCCACCAACTTGTCACCAAAGGTAGAGACTGCATACAATGCCAAGAGTTCATCTGGAAGTTCATCAAAAGGATCAAACAGTAACACAAGCTTTTCATCATATCCATCATTTGATCCGAACATTTCAACAACAAAGAATGGCAAGAAGTTACAATGCAACATTGTACTGAATCTGGAGAATGATGAAGATTATTCAGCAGAAGTTGCTAAGAGTCATATGTCTTTGTTGGGAACTGTTTTGGAATCAGATGGTAGTTTTGTTGCAGGTCGGATCGGGAATCCAATGCTTACAAAAGAGGATTACGATCAAATTGACGCCGAGGAAATGGAATTGATGGACATAAAGTGGTGTTTGGCAAGTGTGTTGAGACGAGCTGAGAAATTTAAGCAGATCACAGGAAGAGATGATCTACGTGAAGCTAATGTTTCTACTTTGGGTTTTGATAAATCTAAAGTCACTTGTTTTCGTTGCAGGGAAAAAGGACACTTCAAGAGGGAGTGCAAAAACCGCGCAGCAAGTGGAGCTCAAAATCCGTTCAACAACAACAATGATTACTATCGGAAAGCTATCTATCATCAAGTTGCTCAACAACAACAAGAACCACAAGTAGCACATGGTAGAAAAATGATTGAAGAATCTTCAAAGAGATCCTGTATGGTGAATCAGGATGATAAAAAGCCAACGGAAGGTTTCAATTGGGATAAATATATCTAAGTTGATAACAAAGCATGCCTGATAAACCAAGATGATGAAAAATTGCCTGAAGATTTTAGCTGGGCAGATTTCAATTGGGATGATTATGTTCCAAATAAAGATTCAAATCACAAAGCGTATGTTGCTCGTGTTGAAGAAGATAGTGATGATGATCGTGAGTATTGGTCAAGGAAATTGGCAGCAGATTTGAAATTGTTGGCAGAAAGTGATAGTGAAGATGAAAAGGTTAAAAAGAAAAAGAAAAAGATCAAAACACGGTCAACAGTGATGATGAAGCTGTTCCAGTGATTAGAAAGCAAAAGATGAAAGATGTTCCAAAGTTCAAAGTTGATGAAGAAGTTGATGCTAAAAATATTCCTGTGAAATGTGACACTTGTGAAGCTATAAAGAAGCAAAACAGCACATTGATTTATAACTTGAACAGTTTGAAGGAATCTTATGATGTTTTGAACAAAGCTATGAATCAATACAATCAAACAAGTGAAGAACAGGCAACAACAATGAAGACACTTCAGGGAGCTTTCATGATAAAACAAAAAGTGGTGAACAACTACATCGAGAAGTGTGCTGTGTTAGAGCAGAAACTTGAAACTCAAAGAATCGAAACTGAAAGAGTTAATCGTTTGTTAAAAAGTTACTCATGTACTTCTTATGTAATTGACAGGATTTATCCGACTGCTGAAGGCTTGAAGGCATTTGAAGATGATGAAGTAGCTGAAGAACATAAAGTTTCTGAAGAAAAGATTCCTGTGAAGAAAGAAAAGAAGAAGGATACTAAAGAAAAGACATCTGGTAAGAAACAAGGTGTCAGTTACAACAAGTGTCCACCCCCGCTTGAAAATGCATTTTCTCCAAGAAATCCAAATTCAGAAAGAGTCGAAAACGCAACAAATTTACAGTGGGAGTCAGAGTCTACAGTTAAATTGCCAGAAAATATTGATGTTACATTTACATCGTCTGACACTGATCAACAATCTCAATTGATGAAGAAAGTGGTGGATCATGTGTTAGATAACGATGAAACTGAGGAGTCAAAGTCTGAGTCCGACACATCAAGTCAAAACTCCAAACAGGGCAAAAGAGTTTACAACAAAGAATTCTTGTTATCAAAATCTAATTTGAATGATGAAACATTTAAAGTGGCATATACTTTGAATGATTCGGACAAATTATATTCTGATGAGGAATATCCAATAAGAGGTGTCAAACCTGATATGATTAAAAAGGTTTTCAAACTAACAGAAATTAATATTTCTGAAATAAAAGATGTAAATCTTACTGAAAAACCTAAAAAATACACCTGAAGAGTTCAACAAAGATTGAACAAGAAAAAAGGTTACAGTTCTGGTTCAGGTTTTCAAAAGAAACCAAACCATAACGGTAATTTCAAAAAGAAAGGTCTTGGATTTATTCCATCAGAAAAACAGAAAAATGAAAAATATGTAAGAGATTTTAAATCAAAAATGAAATTTGTTTCAGGTACATCAGCAGAAGAAGAAGAAAAGAAAGAATTCTGGAGACAATCGAACAAAGAATTCCTTGCGAAGAAGCAAGAAGAGATGACAATTGCTGATCAGATGAAAGAAACGAGAACCTGTTTCCAATGCAACACTGTTGGTCATATTGCCAAGAATTGTTCCAAAGCAATAAAATTGAAACAGGAAGTTTCTCGTAAACTGAAATATAAAAAGATTGAGTTTGAACCACCAATTGATAGAACTAAACTTTTCAAAAATTCGACTTTTGAAATTGGTGAATGTTCAAACAGATTTTACAAGAAGAAGGGAAACCTTAACAATAAAAAATGGGTTGTTAAGAAATCGGTTGATAGTTCTAACAATGATTCTGATTCGTCAAAATCAGAGGAGCTATCTTCTGGCGATGAATCTGATTCCACAAAGTCAGAGGAGCCACAAATTGGAGTTAAAAGTGAAAACTCAGCACTTCCAATGGATGATGTAAATTTTCCACCATTGAAGGCTGAAAATTTTAAAAAGAAAATTGGGAAAGTTGAGATTTCAAATCAAATTTTTTCTGAAAAGGAAGAATTTGATGTTGAAAAAGTATTCAATTCCAAAGTCCATAACATTTTTGGAAAAATGGTTGACAGGAAGGTCAAAGGAGTGAAGGAGTTTTACGAGAAGAAAACGAAGAAAGATAAAGTTGAACCATCTCTGGTTTGTGACTGGGATGGTACCTATTACGAACAGTAAAATTCTGGACTTGCCGGAGCTCCCAGGTTGCTAAGAGTGGAGCAGGAATCGGCATCTATCTTTCTTGGTTGGTAATTTTACAAGTGGTACAGCTGGTAAAGTACAGGTGATATTTTAAATTGTTAGTTTTCTACAAGTGATTGAAAGAGGTTTTTACTTTCAAATGGTAAATCAAGGACATTAAATTGTACTTGTTTTTCCTACAAGTGGTTAATCAAGGTCATTAGATTGAACTTGATTGGACCATACTTACAAGTGGTATTTGAAAGACAATGTGATGAATCAAACCCCTAACCTATAAATGGTAAAATCAAAACTGATTTTCCGGAAAAATCATTTGATTAAAACAAACTTAAGTGTTTTGAAACCAATGGGAAAATAGTTTGTTGTAAGGGGGAGTTCTGATTGTTTATGCCAAGTGGATGGCGAATTGAAGCGATTCGATATCAGTTGTCAAGTTTATTGTACATATTATTTTCAAATTTCCTAAAATGTGTTTGCATTTTAGGGGGAGTAAGAAATTTTCAGAAAATACAAAAACATTTGAAAATTTGAAAAAGACAAAAACATGATAAAATGAAAAATGAGTTTTTGTGTCAAAGAAGAGGAGATAATAGTACATCAGTGGACTATCACAACATGCTAAAGATTTGTAAAGTTAAAATGTGATAAACGATCTCACTGTGGATGTGTGAGTAGGTTTTTGCACATTTAGTAGATTGTGACGAGATATAAACCTAAATTCAAACTTGCTTATATCGTGGGGAAACATCTCTCGGATATATGGGTAACCCCCGAAATCTTGTTTGAAAGGTCCCTCTTTCTGATATACTAGGTCTTTATGCTCAGTGATATCTGGGGTATTATCCCGGGACTTCTGATTTTGCGGAAGCAATGGCCTAGTCCCCGGAGAATACTTTACACTTGCTTGAAATATAGCGCCGCCCTCAGCATAAAATGATGAGACAATAAAATTGCTAATCAATGCTGTTGTAAAAAGATCCTCTAAAGGGGACACACCAAAAGTCGAGCCGTCATCTCTCTGCTGAACGGAAGTTCTGACCTGAGCTCTCACGGTTTCGCAATTAACCCCTTACAGATATCATCTGTGGTATACTCACCTGTAAGACTGAATATTGGGATTTGGATACGGGAGTATATTGTGAGGTGGGACACGCGATTGAGTTTAAGTGCTTAAGACATTAATCTCGTATCTCGAAACAGTTGAAATTTGTGTGAAAATTTAAGTGGACCAGTATACTGACAATCTAAGTGAATCGTTTAGAACTTAAAATGTTTAAAGCTTAATGGTGTTGGTGATTTGTCTCATAACTGATATGATCCTCTTACACAAACTCACAAAAATATTGTTTGTAAATATTTCTTTATTATTGCATTTCATATCATTACAAAATCCAAAAAGATTTTCGGTGTGTTTTAGCATAAATTTTGAAAAATTCAAAAAGATTTTAGACAACTGATGTTGGAAAGCTAATTTTCAAAATTCCGAGTGCTAAACATGACGAACAGGTTTGGGAATGTTTGTTTTGAAGTTGTTTGAAAAGAAAAATTGATATACATGCAAGTGGTTCATCAGATATTACTAATGATTAATCATTTTGAGATTGTGTTTTCGAGTGGTTAGAGGAGAGTAAATTTGTTGAAATATTAAAATTGTGAAATTTATTGTGAGGTAGAGTTTATGCAGGTAGGCCAGGTTACAATTCTAGAACTGCTGCTGCTAATGAACTTAAGGAATCCAGGAATTGATTCTGATACCTGAGCAAAGAGAGAGCAAAGGTTTTCAATCCTAGCACAAGTTGAGGGGGAGTCTGCTAGAGTGAGACAAGAGCCAGGACAAGATTTTGGAAGCACAAAGACTGATAAAGACTGAAGATTGTGAAGAATCGACATTTAAGACTCGTCAACATATGAGGGGGAGTCTGTTGGTGCATACATCTGTCGTCTTCGTCTTATATCGAGTCTCGGTTGTGTTGCAGATCTGAACAAGAGTGATGTAACACCTGGGTCACTTCAACCCTCAAATAAATTCCAAACCAATGAAATATTGTGTTTCATACTTGGTATTTGTAAAAATATGTGTATCGTTTGCACATATCAATTCTTGTTCGATTTCAAACTCTATATCGCTTTCCGGAGAGTTATACGCACACTGATGCGTAAACGTATTCAGTTTAATGTGACAAATACTCCGGAACATCAACATATACTTAACATACCTTAAATAACCTTTAAATAACTTAGAAATAAGTTTTGAAGGCTTTGGTGTGGCAAAGACAAGTTAATGCGCTTACAGGGACTAAACTTGACAAACTGCGAAAGTATGCCAATTTGAACTGTAACGAACATTCCGGAACATGACCATAAGTTAAACACACCTTAAATATCCTTTATATAGCTTAGAAATAGGCTTTGAGGTGTTCGGTGTGCTAAAATAAACTTTTGGGTCATTCAGGGACTAAAAGCGTCAAAAAGTGCACAAGTTTGCACTTTCGCGCCTAACTTACGTTCTGAATACCTCCGGACATCCAAAAATTTATGTAAGCACTAAAATATTTTATTTTAGTGTTTGGCTTGAGAAAAATCCATTCGTCACGCAATTTAGATCGTTTTTCGCGCTTATGCGCATTCCGTCGTAATTAACCGAACAACGCAATCGTACGGCTAAACGAACCGACACCCGAGATATTTTTGAACACATTTTAAGTTCCCTATACTTTAAATTCATTTTAGATCTTTGAAATGGGGTTAACGGGGCTTAAACGTGTCAAAAAAAAAAAAAAAAAAACGCATCGAAAACCAAGTTTTGAGGTTGCAGGGACTGAAACTGTAAATCTGCCAAACTAGGTCCGTAAGTAGGGGCCAGATGCAGCAAAACGTTTTTTTATAGCTGTTAACATCCCTTAACACTCTCCAAAGGCCAAGTTCCAAGTGTCAAACTCTTTTGGTGGATGGCAAATGAGTTACCACAACTTTCCTACAAGTGTACGGCTTAGATCGTGCCCCCTTTTCCAAGAAACGATCCTAACGGTGGTGGGTTTACTATAAATACCCAACCCATTTCCACTCATTCCTCACTAGAATCTGATTTGAGAAGCTCTAAGTTGAAACCTTTGTTTCATACCTGAGCTACTTGAATCAAGATTAGCATTCGGGGACCCTTCGTAAGTGTTCCTTCGTTCTTTTATTGCTTTTCGAGTCCGAAAGTCAAACTTTGTTTGACTTTCTGCATTGACCAGTTTATGGTCATTGCGAAGTTCATTATAACTTCGCAACGTGATTGTAATCACGATGGTTATAGTCCCTTGTGACTATGCCTAATGATTACCACGTTGTCTAGGGTCGTAAGGGTAAGCGATCTAATAAATCGCTTATACCTTTGAACCCGACCCATTTGGTCGATCATTAGGATCCGACCAAACATATTAGGTGACCATAGTATATAGGGAATAACCCTCCGAGGTTATACCTTATGGTCGCTTCGTTTAAGTAGTTGTATGATAGGTAGTTTATATGCCTTAGGTAAATTACCAAAATACCCCTTTGATGCCAAAATTCATTTTAAGCATATGTAACATAACTTTTGACATCTAAACTGATTTGAAAACAATATTAGACATGTTAAGGCATATTTTACTTGTCATAGGACTAGTTAGGCGGTCCGAACGCGTTTTACGCGAACGACGCGTTAAAGTAGCATAAGCTACCTAAACGGATCGTAATGGGTCGTAAACATTTATGTTAGGTTTCATTTAGTATGTAGGCTTTGTTAAACCATATTACACGAGTTCCCATACTCGTTTGGTTTACGAACCCTCATTCTATCCGATCCTCCGATATAGGTCCGGTTTATTAACATAGTTACCTATATTAGGTGCCGTTTGATTCCGTGATTTCTAGCATTGCTTGGTGGTTATCATAGGACTTCTGAGCAATCTCAAGTGAGTACACAGACCCCTCTTTTACTGTTTTCCAAACGTTTTGGGGTGGAACACATGTGCCTACTTGTTACTTTCATGCTTTCCATGTTTTCAAATCATATACCTGCTATGTTCGTTAGTACCTTATAGTACATGATTTCATTGTTTTTATGCTATGTATGCCCATTGTGTGCCTACTTAGTACATTGTTTTACATTTCATCACATCACATGCTATGTATGTTCATCATACTTAGTACATTTATTATTCATTCACATGCTATGTATGTTCATCATACTTAGTACAGTTATTTTCATCACATGCTTACATTTTGGTATAACAATGGTATAACAATACCGCATAAATGTTCATATTCAGTATAGCATGCATTTCCACAAGACATAAATTGATTTAAACCAAGTTTTACTTCAATACTTTGTTTGGTGCGTTTCACCTATGGTTTAGTTGATGCATTTCACGAGCCATACATATCATTTTGGTTACACATTACATGATTTACATTTGACACATAAACATTTTTGACATTTGTTATACATTACATGATTTACATCTTGACATAAACACTTTGAAATATTATTCAATACATTTGACAATTGCTTTAAACATAGACATCTTGCATTGTTGGTTTGGTTTGAGTAAGTGATTTAAGTAACGAGGCGTGTGTAATATGATACAAGCATGGTGGATACGCCGCTGGTACTTCCTATATATAAGTGTTTGTATGGTATTATATATCGTAGCGTTATTTGAACCATTTCAATTTGAGACATATAACATTTTATACAAATAACATAATTTTCACGAGACTTTGTTTTACAAACAACTTATCTTATACAAACTCATTTTACATGGTTATTCATTTAACCTTACATTTATTTATACATATCATCTGATCTTATCGTTTTTCAAATGATTTACAAGATAAAGCAAATTACAGGGTTCATGACTAAACATTTTCTCAAACATAAGTCATGAATTCTATTTTCACAAAACCTATATATCTCACAGGCATTTTTATGCTGACGTACCTATTTTCACATGTGTTTTCAGGAGATGATGCATAGGACTTATCAAGACATACTTAGGCGGACCTGTGCCTTAGTGACTTAAAACGAGACAAGAACTAGTTAATTTATGTTATGTACTCTTTGTTTCTTGTTTAAAACAATGTAAACTCTCATGTTTGATTAATAAAACGAAACTTCAATTGCCATGGATTTGAAACAATTAATTCTGTTACAACACTCCCCGATGTTTCCGCCACGTTTCGTTGTCTCACGTGGTCGGGGTGTGACAGAAGAGTGATGTCATCATTCTTGATGATGACATCATATATGTGACATCATAACATGACATCATCTTACATCATGAAATATCTTCACATGAAAAACATAATAGAATACACATGAAATAGAAGTTAGGTTCGCTTGAAACAAGAATTTATATTTGTTAGTTCGCTTGAATTGGTTTTCATGTGAGTTCGCTTGAACCAAAGTGTGTGGTTTCAAGCGGACTGGCTAGTCTTATAAATAGGTGTGATGTTTCTCATTTGAAGCGAGACTGAGGGAGACTAGAAACTTGTACCGAAGTGCTGCCGGTATTTCTCGTGAATGTAATAGCTGTTAAATCAATATACAAGAGGTTTAAAGTGATATTCAAGCTGTTTCGACTCTATACGTTTGTTTCCGCCTTTCGTATAGTATAAGAACTCTTCTGAACGACTCGTTCGGGTCACAAATCGATCCTACAAAATCCACAATCCCGACCCCCGCTACATCAAGTTCTTACGAAGTTAACATGTATGTTTCTTCACTAATTACTCCAATATCTCAATTGTTGAATATGTTTTCTTTTTTTACATTGATTAGTGAAATTGTTAAGGCTTGAAAAACTGCCAGACGAACTAGGAAACTTAAAATGTTTACGATTATTAAGTGTTTGGGGTACTAGCATAACTCACCTTCCACAAAGTCAACGATGTGTTCCGATCTGTTCAATCAAACCACAAATAACTCATATTCAAATTCAATCAAATCACAAATAGGGTTCTGGTTTGTTCAATCTCCGATAGATCACCAACGCTGTGGTGGTGGGGGTTTCGATCTTTTCAATCCGATTCTTGGTGGTGGTGTTATTAGGTTTTAGCTGTGATTAGCAGGTTACGGTGGTAATGGGGGTGGCAGGTTTCAGGTGGCGGTGGTTATGGGGGTGGCAAGTGGAAGTGGCGGTGGTTATGGAGGCAGCAGGTGTAGGTGTCGTGGTTATGGAGCCGGTGGTTGTAACGGATGTGGAAGGTTTCAGGTGGTGGAGGGAATGGGGGTCGCAGGTGGCGCTGGTAATGGAGGTGGCAGGTGCAAGTGACGGTGGTGATAGGGTGGCAGGAGGTGGTAGGAGAGAAGGAGAGGTGAGAAAAACGGAGAGAATGAAAGAATAGGGTGTAACAACCCGCGTTTTGAAAGTCTAAGTACAAGTCAAAGTCAGAGTCAAAGGAAGAAAATATTGCTAATTGCGATCTGTCACTCCTTGCTTAATTATTGAATTGAACTTCACGACTTGTATCGATACTCTATTTTTAATTTGCTTTAGTTGTATTATGTAGAGTACTTGCTAATAATCGCTATTTAATCGCAGTTTAATCGCTAATCGACTTATCCCTAATCGCATCGCAACTCGAATTATAGGTTATGGATATTGTTTTACGTGTGTGTGCTATTATGTGTTATTTGTGCATGTTATATTTATGTTGAGGTGTTTAATCGCAAACTCAATCGCAAATCTATCGCAACGCAGTCTCCTCGCAAACTCGGGATTTAAGGATTATAATTATGGTATTTAGTAGTTAGGTTATTTGTATAGCTAATGGGTAATACTATCGCATCGCTTACTCAAAATGCATCGCAACGCTCAACACACAAAACGAAATGTCGAAAACCAACTCGCCGGATCACTTTGATCGAATGACCATTCGATCGAATGGTCATCCGTACGGATGACCGTCCGATCAGATGGCCATCCAATCGGTTTCCATCCGATCTGACACTTGTGCACACCTTTCCTCTTTTGGAAACCTATAAATACCCCCTGTCACATCACCAACAGTGATGTGACAGCTCTCTCGTTCGACCAACACTTTCCAGTTCTCTTTCTCTCGATTTCTCGTGATTCTTGTAAGTTTTCAACTCAAATCTTATACATCTATCATCTACACACACTTCTTCATCATTTTCACCTTTGAATCTTCACTTTTAACCATGAAATCAACGGATTTGAGGTGTTCTATGATGATGTCATCATGTGGTCCTTATGAACTTCAAGAGTTGGCTTCATTCCACCAAGAACAACTCAGATCTAAAGGATTTCAACATGATTTAACACTGATTTCATCTAGATCTAAACATTTTCTTGATTAAAAGGATCGAAAGATGGTTTCATAACTTTCTTTCAACTCTTTTACACTCAATGCACTCAAAACCGATAGAATCGGAACTCATTCAGGCCCTCTACTCTTTCTCTAGTGAAGTGTCGGTCTGAGATCTGATTCCTATCAAAGAGACAACCGATTTCGGGTTGAACATGAACAAACCGTCACGAACAGTTAACTGGTCGGACTGGGGTGATTCCCATCCAATCAGATAGTCTGGACTTGGTGGGGTTCCATTGTTTAACACGTTGTCATACCGTTTCGATCAAATCGCAAATTTTTCAAACTTAACAAATATTCAAGTTTTCAAAACGATCAGGTCGTGGAACGGATTGCACTTGGTTTCAACATTTTCAAAACATATCAGTTCTGATGGATTGCCATCCGATCAGATTGACATCCGATCGAATGACCATCCTGCTGTGAACTTGTTCTCACTAGAATGTCTTGCTGATCGGATCGCTATTCGATCGAACTACCTGAAAGGTAGAGATACTTCTCTGTTTTCAAAATGCTACAACGAAAACTTCAAATTCACATCATACACAAACACATCCATCCCAAACGGAGGACAATCCGACCGAATGGCCATCCGACTGGACGACCATCCGTACGGATTGTCACCCGAACGAATGACCATCCGTTCTGATTGTCATCCGATCGGATGACCATTCGTCACTCTATCACTTTTCCTCGTTTAGCGCGTCGTTCATCACTTATGCTATCGTTAACTGTTCAGGCTAATCTCTCAGCGCTCCCTTCAATCCAAGAGTGTGTTTATTTATTAAGCATTATCTGTGAGTATACTCGATGCCTTTTTGCTTTAAGAACTTTTGGGTGTTACATACGTTACTTATATCAAATCACATCGATCACACAACGCAAACACATTTTATACACTAACCGTTACTACATGTTATACGTGTTACTCGATGAATGCTTGTATGTTATGTTTACACAGTGATTGTTGCCTGACACCTTAGCAACGATAGTACTATAGTTTGGACTCAGAACCTGTCGTGGACAGGGGTTGTTAAGGGTTTTTCTCACATGTCACAGTGGTGATATGTGTTGCGTATTCTACAACTCGCAGTCACGTCTGTGCATATTTCATGTAACACCCCAAAATTTTATATGTTATAACAAAATATTTTAATTTGATGCATTAATAAAAGAAAATGGTAAATGTAAACTTTACCATATGAAAAGTTAATAAAATATTGGTAAGTAAGTTATTGTGAATAACAAAGTTAACTAACTTAGAATGTGAATGATAAAGGCATGTTATGAAAGATGAGGGTGGAATGTGTTAAAATGAGAAGAAGATTTTTATAACAAAATATAAGTGCAGAATTTTGGTTCAAGTAAGTGTGGGTGTCGTAGGTTAGAAGGGGGAAGAGAAGGTTCACCCTAACTCAAAGATTTCACTCAAAATTCTGCACAAATTGGAAGATTATAGGCTGGAAATCCATTGCATGAAGCATAATCCATACATTTATAGTTGATCTTGAGCCAAGGTAAGACCCAATTTATGAATGTATGATCTTGGATGAAATGGGTTTCGATTAATCCGTGAATTTAAGTGAAATTAGGATGAATATGTGTTAGAATCACCTTATAAAACTTGAATTATGCTAGAATTTTGGATTATCTTGATGTTTATATGTAAACCCACTTGTATGTAACAATGCCATGGAAATGTTGATGAAATGTGTGTTAAATTAGTTGTAGTTTTGATATGTGAAGATGAATATGGTAGATTGATGTATTATGAACCCGAATTACAAAGAAAATTATGTGAAAATGTTGAATGTGATGACCTTGATAAGAAATGCTACGAATGTGCTTGAGTTACTTGTACACTATGCTTGGTAGATGGTATGCACACAAAGTGTTTGATGAAATGCATAGGTGAAATTATCGGATGAGATTTGATGTAAACAACGAATAAATATGTATAGGAAGTGATGATGATTGTACGTGATAGTGAAATAACATGAGAAGTGTGCTTTAAACGTGATTCATGTAGAAGTTTCGGTTTGCTTGTATAATGTGGTAATAGTATTGATTTGGAAGTTGTTTTAGCACATGAATGAAATCTAGGTGAATGTGGTACTAAGTGTCTTAACATGTTTATTGTATCATATGGTCTCTAACATGTTTATGATGCTTAGTATAAATTATGAACATGAATTGATGATTTAAAGTCGAGTTTTAGTTCATAATTCCAAAGATTTAGAAAGCTGATTGGAAATAATTATTGTTGCGCACCTGTTTTGAAAATTCATATAAAATCAACCGTAGCTCGGTTTAAGGCATATGATATATGGTTGGAAAGCTATCAGAGCATATTACATTTTACGTGTGAACATATTGAGCTAATTCAGATCATATAGAGGCGAAAATGGGCCGAGAACAACTGTTGTACATAAAGTGCAGCAGTGAAAAGAATGTGTATGATGAACTTAACATGAATGATTGTCCATATACCCGTTGCCTAAACATTATATGTTGTTTTGAATGAATGATTAGGATTGTTAAGGTGTGTTTAAAGTGTCTACATGCATGAAAATGGATTGTGCAAGTATTTTCTTAAATGGGTCGAAAAGGTTGACTTTATAGTCAACAATCTAGTAGAAAAGTATGCGGATTATTATCAATCTATTTGAATGGCATGTATAACCACAAGGTATAGTCTAATGATTAAAGGAATGAACTTGTTTCCATCAAGGTGTAGCAAGGCTTGGAAGACAACATGGCAAACAAGTGGAAATGGTGACGACTTCTTACGGGCAAAGGTAAGTAATTCCCGGACTCCCTCCTTAGAAATAAAAAGGGAATTATTGTATGGTGCTTGTTAGAATTCCATGTAAGGACATGTAGTCGATGAAGGTAATAAGGTAAGTTGTATGATAGCGATTGTGTAAAGTTGGTTTAGTTGGTTTTATGCTTTGGTTATAAATCAAACGGGTCAAGACCGTATCGTGTGATGATGTAAGGTGTTGTCCATAACACCATGATGTAACGTGTTAGAAAGATGTAGGGGCTTTAAATATTGATAATTTATGTTTTGGAATGCCGGGGAACTCGTCCGGATGGTTGAAATGGCTGGAAATAAGTAAATTGGCGAGGGAATGCAGGTTTGGCGTCACCGACGGCCATTTGGGGCGTCGCCGACGCGACATGGAAAGTCTATAATCCTTCGACGCACTATCTGGCTGTTTACGCAAAAAAATTGGCTGACACAACTATCTGGGGGGCGTTGGGGATGCAGGGATAGGGCGTCGCCGACGCCATGCCCATTGTCTTGTTTTCTGTTTTTGTGTTTCGCGCATCCGGTTGACTCCAGTTTTGTCCTGGAGCCCTGTAAGCTGTTTTTTTTGTTGCTCTTAACTTACATTAGACCTATAAAACACAAGTGCATGCAAAAGTATGAGCCTTGAATGATGTATAATGATAATGTTCTCGTACGTGGGTGTCGTATACGTAATTAAATAATTATGCGATGGAAACTCGCATTTAATCGAATGTGGTATGCATGAAAGGACTAATCTAGTTGCAAGTATGTTTAAAGCTAGATAGTAGGTGTATGTCTAAGAAGAGTAATAGATTACGAAGAGATGTATGTACGAAACCTATAAGTAAGCATTATGGTAATATATATATATACATATATACTGTAGTGTTTACATGTGATGTAATCCAATGAACGCGAATGCTTGGTAGGTGCTTATGTGAAGACGTAGGTTTTATATATGTTGAAGTTATGTATTGTTAACCGTGATGTTTCAGAGAATAAATTTAGAAATGCAGGAATGTGAGCGTCGTGCTCTCGAATGGATGAGGCTTAATGCAATGCACGGTATTCGTAAGAATATCATTCGGAGTGTATACATTGATGGACCTCTAAGTGGTTATGGATTTTATGAATATAATTAATTATATGATGTCAGCATTTACTAATGTGTCGGTTGTGAATGATGACCGCAGGTTGCATGGATATTATTATCATCACGAAGATTAAGCGGTTGAAGATCGAGATAAGGAGCTCAGATTGTACGGAAGGGTAGTCATGTAAATAGTATTCACGCGTTATTCTTGTCACGCAAATTAAGTATGAATGATGTAATTGTTTTTAAGAAAGAAATTTTAAGGCTCGTATTTCTGCTGCGTTGTTTTGGGTTAAAACGTATTAGGGCCTTACAAGTTGGTATCAGAGCCATGGTTTGAGTAAAATCAAGTACAAAGAGGTAAGTACTTGAACTTAAACCCGTGTGCTCTTGTGATTAGTGACCCGTACAATCAGAGACTCAATTAAGACCGAAAGGTAAAATTTAATATAAGTAAGCATGTGTGATGATACTAACAATGATGAATGTTGTAATGTGAGCTTGCATGAACAATGAGAATGTTACGTAGTTGCGGGCTAGCATGAAGGTCAAGACATGTGATAAGGCATGCAATGGACCCTAGGTACACAAATTTTAAAATTTGTAAATACTAGTATTTAGTATACCTTTAGAGACGAGGGTGAAAACCTAGAAGAATTCAAATGAGTGCGGCACGAACTGAAAACGGTTTCCCCGGATATAAGGTGACGGTTCTCATGATGACTCGAGACTAGTATGTGGATTGCGCGCCTGGCCAGTGCATAAGAAGCATAGGACGCTCGAGAAACCATGAGAATCATCGCACATATGTCCGGTCAAACTAGGAACTAGGGGTTGTGCAGGGATGGAAGGGGTCCAACGATTCTTTAAGAATCGAATCAAATGTAAGAAGGAAAGATGAAAATGAAAGGTTTAAGCCAATAATTGAATACAAATCAAACTTAAGAAAGAAGGGTGGAAACACCACTAGAAACAGAATGTAGAGTGTTGCGTTGAGACGCGACACATAAAATAGAATGTGGAATGTAGTGTTGGGATACAACACTTGAAGTTGAATGTAGAAGATTGATACGAAAACATCTCATAAGAAATGAGATGGAAAATGATGCGATGAAAGAAAGAAATGTATGGATGAAAATGTTTGAATCCGGGAAAAATGGATCCAAACATGAAAAAAATGAAAAGTATAATGAAAAGTAAGGAATGAAAGGTTTGAATCCGTAAGTAAACACGGATCAAACCAGTAAGAATGCAAGGTAAAGAATGGAAGGTTTGAATCCGTAAGTAAAGACGGATTAAACAAGTAAGAATGGAAAGTAAGAACGAAACTCAAACGAGTAATAATGAAAAGAATGAATCCACAGGTGAATACGGATTAAACGTGTATGGTTGAAAAGCTTTACAATCCTTCGGTAAGTATGAACTAAACTTGTGGGAATGAAGAACCGGATCTATAATTATGTAAGGATCACATAAGGGTGGAGGAGAAAAATGTGCTTCCCTTCCCGAGTAAGGTAGGTATAAACCTTGTAGATAAGTAGTGACGGTAACCTTGACCGGTTAGATATGTTGCTCGACTAAAGTAATGCAATTGTAGTGCGTAAGTGAACACGTTTGGAATAGATTGTAGCTAAATGATAAAACACAGGTAAGAAAGTAGTTACAGTTTGGAAAGTCAAAAAGAGGTTTAATCGTTAATATTAAAGCAAGTAATAAAAAAAACTAAATAAAAAAATAGAAAGAAAAAGTTTGGTCCCTTAAGTAAGTAAGTATAATCGTTGAAAACGGTTGCTGTGGCAAGAAGCTTTAGTATGTTAGTAATCGACTCTTGAGAGTCAAAATGAATGACGGGTTACGACCCGGACGAAAGACTTAAGTATGAACGGGAAGGGCAAGTGGTTGCAAGAAACACTAAAACGATGAAGCGATGTAATTGTAAGCATGCTTGAATTGAAAAGAAGTACAAACATTTGATTCAATATGTATATATATATATATATAATAAGAAATAAGTGACAGTTTGACCTTGAAAAGTCAAACTGCAGAAGTTGACAATTAATTAAATTTCTAACCTTGGGAGTACTAGGGGAGAGAGGAAAGGTGTAATGTAGTATACCAAATAAGTTAAAGAATTGCGAAAGAATGGTTATGTATTGACCCGTCATGAACGGGTCAAATAACAAAAATGATATGTTAAGAAATGGTCAAGTATTGACCTGTTACGAAGGAGTCAAACACACTAGTGTTTAAAAAGAAAAAAAAAAGAATCTAGAAAGGGGTTAATATGTAAACAAGGTGATGTAATAAACGCCATTTTTAAAGATATATGAATGAAATGTGCTAATCCCTAATCTTATAAATGAGAATGGCAGGAGATCTTGGTGAGATAAATCTATCAAGGTCGGTGAAAGAATACTCATGAGCGAAAGCTCATCACACGGATGAATGAGATCAATCCAGAGATGGTATGGATTTGTAATGAAGTGGGTCGGTCCACTTTTGCGGGTCGTAGTATTGCGCTAAAGTAGTAAGGTTAGTGATTTGTTTAATATCAGAATGTAAATATATAGTTATGGGTTGAATAAGTACTTCCGTATGAAATAATGGTAGCGCAAAATGTGTTATGATAAAGAAGGCTTGACTTTTAGAAGTTGACTAAGAATGAGTTTTAGTTCAGGCTTATGTAGTAAGTAGTGTGTGTATGAGTAAGAAGGTAGAAATAAAACTCCAGGTATAAATGAAACTATTAGAACTAATACTAACGGTGAAATATATTAGTAAGTCCATATGAACTTCAATTTGTTGTAACGTAAATCATGGTATTAGACTCTTTAGTTTGCTACTAGTTAGCACACTTTAGTTTAAGTACGATAATGTGATGAGTTGAAAATTTAAGAAGAAGTTGATAAAGAATGGACATGTAAAGTATGTGTAGTTGACCAGTTACGAACGGGTCAATATGATGTAGAAAGCATAACGAGGAAATTGTATAAGTAGTGACTCGTTGTAACGGGTCGCAATGGATGAAATTATAATAATGATGAAATGGTATGTATTGACCCGTTATGGACGGGTCAATTAAGACAAGCATGATGGGCTATGATAATGGTCAAAACTTTGACCCGTTATGAACGGGTCGGATGGACTGTATGTTCGATGTTAAAGGAATGATATGTACAAATTTGGGTAGGCTGATTTGTTGTAAGAATAGAAAAAAAAAAGATTTCTAGAAATGGTGTTCTTAAAACTATGACTTTACTAATGGATAAACCGATATTGATGAAGCAGGTTTCGGGGACGAAACCTTCTTTTAGGGGGGTAGACTTGTAACACCCCAAAATTTTATATGTTATAACATAATATTTTAATTTGATGCATTAATAAAAGAAAATGGTAAATGTAAATTTTACCATATGAAAAGTTAATAAAATATTGGTAAGTAAGTTATTGTGAATAACAAAGTTAACTAACTTAGAATGTGGATGATAAAAGGCATGTTATGAAAGATTAGGGTGGAATGTGTGATGTGCGTAAGTGTGTATATGTTTTAATGTATATTTTAAGTCCTTTTTACACGTTAGTCAAGTTTTAAATTTATAAAACACGATATTTTACTAACACCAAACACACATATGGGTAAGTGCACCCATCGTGAGCGTAGTATAGTGTTGGCAAGATACCGAGGTTGTCCAAGGACACAAGAGCTTTTAATACCGGTTTATCCTTAACGTCTAATCAAATCAAAAAGTTAGAAAAATGTTTTTAAACTAGAAAAATAAAAACTAACTAAAATGCTGAAAAATAAAATAAAATAAAAACAGATAGACAAGATGAATCACTTGGCTCCGACTCGTGTTTAGTGTAACCTTTGATTATTTCCACACTTTTGCACTTTTTAAGAGATTATCTTAGTTATTGTAGTAGCCCCCTCTTTTGAAGGTGACGTTACCCTCAACCCAGTAGTTTGAGTCAGCAAGGATACAATCCTAAAGGGTCGGATTATTGAAAGATAATTAATTAAGTTATTAATGCATATTGTGGTAGGCCCCTCTTTTGAAGGTGACGTTACCCTCGGCTAAGTAGTCTGAGTCAGCAGGGATACAGTCCTAAGTAGCCGGGTTAAAGTTTTAATAGTAGCTTACATATGAGGGGATCAAAGAGTTTGGACCACCGCCATCCGATACCGGTGGGTATTGAAGGAGGTCCTACTAAATTTGACCCAGGTCCTTGCAGGATCTATACACTGAACAAGGCAAGACTTTTACCAAACCGTTCCCTTAACCCCCGACCAGGTAGCCAACATATCTCCATATAGACCGTGGAGATATGAATGGTGAAAATCTTTTATTTTATATAGACAGTAAAATAATTCCAAGACACCATGGACAAACGATAAGGAAGAATCACCTTCAACATAAGAAACTAGTTATTAAAGTCATTAATACATAACCAAATAAAAAGTGCGAAAAGATTAAAAATAAAAAAGTATTACACTAGACACTTGTCTTCACCAAGTGATGTAAGAGACTTAGGCAAACATGGCCTTTGATTGTCAAGAACTCTTACGATCAATCTTGGATTCTGAGACGACTCACACACTCTATGATGGATGATGGTGGTGGATGATGGTGTTGTGATGGTGGTGGGTGGTGGGTGAAGTGTGAGAGAGGTGGTGTGCCAAGGGATGGTTTGCAAATGAGCCAAACACCCCTATTTATAGGCTGAACAGAGGCTCGGGCACGGCCCCGTGTCCATTGGGCACGGCCACGTGTCCACCTTCCTTCTCTTTCTTCATTAATTGCAGTTTGTCTGCATTAGTTGACCACGCCCCCGTGTCCGCTGGGCACGCCCCCGTGTGCAGAAGCGTATCTATACTATCAAGATTTCTCCAGATTCTGCGAATCTTAGAGTTGACCACGACCCCATGTCCGCTGGGCAAGCCCCCGTGGTGGGTGATAGAAGCTTCTACAGCTTTGTCTTTTCTGCTGACACTTGGGCACGCCCCCGTGCTCACTGAGCATGGGGCGTGTTCAGCCTTCTGTTCTCTTGTTTTTGCTTGGGAAGATGCTGTCGGGGGGTCGGGCATGCCACGTTTGTTCCTTTTCTTATATTTATGTTAGATTTAGCTGCTTTTTTGCTTCTTTTGTTCATTTGAGCTCATTTAATCCTGAAAATACAAAAGGAAGACAAAAACACATTTTTCCCAACATTAGTACTAAAAAAAGGTTAGTTTTATGCCACATTTGATGTAATTTATATGTTGCATTTTGCGCACATCAAATACCCCCACACTTGAATCTTTGCTTGTCCTTAAGCAAAACTCTTTATAATGTGGCTTTACACTCCCAAATGGAATGGGTAGAAGAGAAGGTTTTTGGGCTTGTCATAGAGTGTCGGGATTTCCAAGATTCTTTATTAAGTTTTATTTTTATTTATTTACAATTCTATTCGTCATGATTTATTTAAAACATTACATAAGATAAATTACTTATTAGGGCATAACATGCCTTTTTAAAATTCCATTTATATACAAGTTCACATACCTCATGGGGGATCACTCAACACTCGGCCGAAGATGTATTTTAGTGAATCACTCGAGAGCGGCATGGAACTTTACTCCTACCATAGGCTTGCCAAGCAATCAATCCTCCTCCTTTTTAACTATACACCTTTGTAAATATCAAGAGGACTTTTGGGTGAAGGGTTAGGCTTGGGTTAAAGGTATGTGGTTGGGTTAGTGGTTAGTAAAAGGGCGAAAGACGTAAAAAGTGTCGGTTTTCGTAAGACTTTTTATTCTTTTGCAATCTTTATTTTGATGAAGCCATCATTCAAACAAAGTTATTTTTGATAAACTTGTTTGTTTATTTCTCTTTTGCTTCATCATATATATATATATATATATATATATTTTGAAAAGTCATACGAAAAACCGAGCTTGTTACTAAAACAAAAGGGTTAAAAAAAATAAAAAGGGTTTTGGTGGGTGAAAGGGGTGTTTGTTTTTGGGTTAAGAAATGAAAAGGTTTAGGCTCAAAGGGGTTGACTAGGGGGATTTTGGGTAGGTGGTAAAAAAAAAGAAAAATAATGGTGTAGAAATAAAAAGGGTTAGTCCTAATGCCTCAATCATTTACTTACTCGGGTTTAAGTTGGTAAGGACCGGGAATGTATCGTCGTGGCAAGTTCTAGAGTCGTAAGAACTAAGCGGTTATTCACACAAGAAACGAAAAATGAGCATTTAGTTTAAAGATATGTATTTGTATGCTCAATAAAGGCTCAAAACTCACTTTTTGTGGGAATGGGTTTTTTTATGTGATCAAGTATATATAATCAAATTTTTAACTAAGCTTGTCATGCCGTTTCATAATTTTCTTATGTTGGTTCTTTTTATCACGACGCTATCGGTTGTAAATTTGTAAAAATATAACCTTTTTAGAACTTGAAATTTCCAAGTTAAACCCAGACAAGTAAAAAAATGAAAATTTTTTGAAAAAATTTTGGGGTGATTAGCGGTTCCAATAGAGTTTTGTGTAAGGCTTGTAATTAGGACTTGCAAGATTCAAGATTTTAGCATCCCCCCATACTTAAATTACACATTGTCCTCAATGTGTCCCAAAAATAAGTTTTTAGGTTGATTGAATGTGTAAAAGGGTGTGAAAAAGCAAAAAAAATATGTTACTGGGCGTCTGGACACGGCCCCGTGTCGGATGGACACAACCCCGTGGTCAGAGTCCCAGTAACAATAACTTACAGAAGTTGGACACGGGGGCGTGTTGGCTGAGCACGACCCCGTGTCTGGAAAAAATCTGCAGAATTTTAACAAACAGCAGGTCTGGGGCAATGGGCATGGGGGCGTGTCGGCTGGACACGACCCCGTGTAGACAATCTGCAAAGGTGAAAAACAGGTTTCTGGCTTCGTTTTTCCTGCTCCGGCTTTAGTAGCACTAATATTTAGTACTCTAAGCCTCGTATGTACTTGTTTTATCAATAAACACTACACCAAACCATAACAAGCATCCTAAATTACCATAGTTCAAAACATCCACATCACAAAGTTAAAAAAAGAAAAAAAAAATGCAGAAAATAAAAAGAGTTAAAGGAAGTAAATTGTTCAACACACAGCACGCAGGCCGGAAATTGTTCAAAAGAAAATGGGGTTAACCTGTGGGATCATCAACCAGCTGCTCCTACCTCTACTACTCCCGCCTAGTCCATGTCCTCGTCCTCGTCATCACCTCCTCCTCCGTGCCCCGCCATGTACTACCGGATGTTCCCAATGTCATCCTGAATGTCGGAGATGTTTCTCTCAATTGCTCCGACCCAGGCATACGTGTTGCTCGCCATGTTATAGGTGTTCCTGGTGCACATGAGGTTTTCCTGCAATAAGTCATGTAAGCTTTGAAAATTAGGAAAACCGCCTCCTTGTGAGGAGGATTGGCCCAGATCACTGTGGGGCTGGTACTGGTACTGGGGAGGTGGTTGGATGTGTGGAGCGTGAAGGACGAGTGCCTCTTGCGGGTTCCATGCATGCCCCTGGACTCTTTGGAAGCTAACTGTCCCGTATTCGGCCTCATAAATCAGGTTCATGGAGCGGCAGATGTGTAGGTCCACTTTTCCCGACCATAGGCTCTTTTCGAAAGACCTAGGCATGTTCACGAAATGCTTGAATAGACGGTATATCCACCCCCCGAAGAAGATAGGGGTTGGTGGAGTAGCAAGCCGGTTCAAATGCATGTTTCAGAGCAGGAGGTACGGAACATCGAGGTGTCTGCGGGTATGAATACAATGAAGGACTATCAGATCTCTCAACCCAACAGCGCCACTGCTCTCATGCCTTTGGCTAAGAGAGTAAGTGAGGACCCTATGAATGTAACGGTAAAGAGGGTCCCTCAACTTAGTGCTCTTAGTGCTGCTTGGGTTGTAGTGTCCTTCTCCTATCTGAGCCCAAGCGGCTTGGCGTTCGTTTTCATCCAACTCTCGCACCCCTCCGGTGTTTTCTTCATTACCCGCATCTTCCTCCGCATACAGCCCAACTATTGACCCAAATTGTGCCATCAAAATCGAATACCTAGTCCCCCCACATCGAAACTCTACCCCATCCTCATCAAAGGGGTCGCACCTTGAATTGAACACGAATGTGCTATAGAATTCCAGATTATACTCGTGGACTGAGCGATGTCGAGTGGTTAGGGCGACTCTTAGTGGGCCGGTAACGAGGTTGTTAAACCGGTCAAGTTGGTTCACTGTTGCTAAAATCTCCATGCATGCTTGTCCTGGGTATTCTTCCGGCCTGGTTCGAAGCACATCGTATCTTGCCTTAGCATCCAGCTCATTTGCATTGAACCTTGTGAATTTCTTGGACATCTGGAAGAATACACCAAACAATTAGCACGAAATAGTGAAATTTTTGGTGAAAACTGAAAACAATCGGCTGAACACGGCCCAGTGTTCAGCGGACACGCCCCATGTCAAAAATCACATTTTTCGACCCGGTCCTGAAAACTTGAAAATTTTTGGTCCAGTAGGGGCGGTTTTCCCCGAAAATGAAACCCCAAGTGCCGTTTTTCCCAAAACAAACCGTTTACCCCTTCAATTTCATCTTTTTCGGTTTGAAAAACAAGGGTTTGGGGTTTTTGTGAGAAATTGGGCAAATCTATGAACAATACAAGTGGGTTTACTTCCTAAAAATGAATCTAACCTAATGTTAACAGATTTAGGCAAAAATTTGAGGTTCGATCCGGATGAAGTTCAAGAACCGTAGATTTTCCCCAAATTTTTGATGTTTTAACTACATTCAAATGCTTAATCTAACTACTAATGATGGTAGAATCATACCTTGATGTTGTTAGAAGTAGAGGAGACGTCGAAATTTTGCAAAAAAAATCGCCTGAACTAGAGCGTTTTTGGGGAAACGGGGCGTGTGGAAATGAAGAAACTGTGTTGAAAAGAGGTTTTATCCCGACAGTTGCGCGGACACGGCCCCGTGTCCAGCGGACACGGACTCATGCCGAGCAAAGTTTAAATTATTATTATTATTATTTTTTAGGAAGTGCTCGTGTGAGTGCCCTTGTTTCCCAAAAACTTGGTTAGAAGACTTACTGATTTAGGTGTCAACCCGTTTGTTCGTAACTTACCAGGTATGATGTTGATGGTTTCACTCTTCGACCGTTTGAAGCGAGATTTCTTCCTCTTCATCCTCAATGAATCCTTGATAGAGATTCAGCCGCTGGCCATTGACTTTGAATGGAATTCCATTCCGAGATTTAATCTCTACTGCACCGTGTGGGAAAATATGGGTGATGGAAAAAGGTCCTGACCACCTAGACTTTAATTTACCAGGGAATAGTCGAAGTCGTGAATTAAACAATAGAACTTGATCTCCTACTCGAAATTCATTAGATTTAATGTGTTTGTCATGCAAATTTTTCATTCTTTCCTTATAAATTTCGGAGTTTGAGTATGCATAATTCCTTAATTCATCTAATTCATTTAATTGACAAAATCGATTTCTACCAGCAAATTCTAAATCTAAGTTTACATTTTTAATTGCCCAGTAGGCTTTGTGTGCAATTTCTACTGGCAAATGACAACTTTTTCCATAGACGAGCTTATATAGGGTTGTTCCTATTGTTGTTTTATAAGCAGTTCGAAAAGCCCATAAAGCATCATCTAATTTATCGACCCATTCCTTTTTATTTAACCCTACGGTTTTTTCGAGTATTCTTTTTAAACCTCTATTAGTCACTTCGGCTTGTCCGTTTGTTTGAGGGTGACATGCTGTTGAGACCCGGTGATAGACCCCATATCTTGTTAAAAAAAATTCAAGTTGATGGTTGCAAAAATGGGTACCTCTATCACTTATTAATGCTTTAGGTGTTCCAAAACGAGAGAATAATTTTTTCAGAAATCTTACCACGACTCTTCCATCATTTGTTGGAAGTGCCTCGGCCTCGGCCCATTTAGACAAGTAATCTACTGCCACAAGTATGTATTTGTTTCCTTTTGACGGTGGGAAAGGTCCCATAAAGTCGAGTCCCACACATAAAAAATTTCACAAACAAGAATGCCATTTTGTGGCATTTCGTTTTTGGAAGAAATATTACCTGTTCTTTGGCAAGCATCACATGTCTTGACAAGACTGTGGGCGTCTTTGTAAATGGTTGGCCAATAAAACCCTGAATCAAATACCTTTCGTGCGGTACTAGCGGCACCATGGTGTCCTCCGTATGGACCTTCATGACAATGGCGGAGAATTCTTCTTGCTTCGCTACCATGTACGCACCGTCGGATGAGTTGGTCAGCACACATTTTGAAAAGATAAGGATCTTCCCAAAAATAATGTTTCACATCAGCAAAGAATTTCTTTCTTTGATGATGTGGACAACCTTTTGCGACTATACCGCTAGCTAGGTAGTTAGCATAGTCGGCGTACCATGGTTCTTCTCTGTATTCAACCATTTCTAGGGACTCTGTTGGAAATTTTTCATTGATTTGCTCGTCACTGGTTGCCTCAAAAGTTGGGTCTTCTAAGCGTGAAAGATGATCCGCTGCGGTGTTTTCTGCTCCTCTTTTGTCTTTGATTTCAATATCAAATTCTTGAAGGAGTAAAATCCATCGAATCAAACGTGGTTTGGCGTCCTGCTTTTTGAAGAGATATCGAATGGCTGCATGATCTGTATAGACTATTGTTTTAGAAAGAACAAGATAAGAACGAAATTTATCAAAAGCAAATACCACAGCTAGTAATTCTTTTTCAGTTGTTGTGTAATTTTCTTGTGCATCGTTAAGTGTTTTACTAGCATAATAAATTGGGTGAAAATGCTTTTCTTTTCTTTGTCCCAAGACAGCTCTAACTGCAAAGTCACTTGCATCACACATGATTTCGAAAGGAAATTTCCAATCAGGCGCTATCATGATAGGTGCATTGACTAGCATTTCCTTTAGGGTTAGAAATGCTTGATTGCAATCCTTGTCAAAGATGAAAGGGGCATCTTTTTCAAGTAATTTTGTTAGAGGCCTTGAAATTTTAGAAAAGTCTTTGATAAACCGCCTATAAAATCTGGCATGCCCTAGGAAACTTCTGATTGCTCTAACAGAGGATGGGGGTGGTAATCGAGAAATAGTGTCTATTTTGGCTCGATCAACCTCCATTCCTTCGCTTGAGATTTTGTGACGAGTACTATTCCCTCCGTTACCATGAAATGGCATTTTTCCCAGTTAAGGGCGAGGTTAGTTTCCTCACATCGGGATAGCATTCGTTCAAGGTTATCGAGGCATTGGTCGTACGAATCCCCAAAGATAGAAAAGTCGTCCATGAAGACTTCCATTGTCTTTTCTATCATGTCATGGAAGATGGCTACCATGCAACGTTGGAAGGTTGCGGGGGCATTACATAGACCGAATGGCATGCGTCGATAAACAAAAGTTCCATAGGGACATGCGAAGGTTGTCTTTTCTTGGTCTTCGGGTGCTATCGGGATTTGAAAGTAACCTGAAAAACCATCCAAGAAACAGTAAAATTTATGACCGGATAATCTTTCTAACATTTGATCAATGAAGGGCAAAGGAAAGTGATCTTTCCTTGTTGCTTCATTTAATCGTCTATAATCTATACATACCCTCCATCCTGTGACGGTTCTCGTTGGTATTAATTCATTCTTTTCGTTAGTTATTACCGTTATACCTCCTTTATTTGGAACTACTTGGACGGGACTTACCCAAGGACTATCGGAGATAGGATAAATAAGTCCGGCGTCGAGTAATTTGATGACTTCGTTTTTAACCACTTCTTGAACATTTGGATTTACTCGACGTTGTGGTTGTATTACCGACTTGTAGTCATCATTCATTAAAATTTTGTGCGTGCACATGGAATGACTTATGCCTTTAATATCTACAAGCTTCCAAGCGATCGCATTTTTGTGTTTTTTCAAAAGATTAATTAATGTTTCTTTTTCTAAACTACTTAATTTAGATGAAATAATTACAGGTGATTTACCATCTTTGTCTAGAAAAGCATATTCCAAACCTTTCGGAAGTTCTTTGAGCTCAAGAGGTGGGTCTTTAGAAGACTCCTTATTGGGTTGCTCAATTTGATCAAGAACTTTAAAAGTTTGTTCTATGGCAACCTCTTCTTCAACAAAGTGGTCAATCTTTTCACTTGTATCGGGTGGTTCATCTTCATCTTCAATTAGGGGGTCATTATTGCCGAATGGATATTTCATTGACCGCTCAAGATCGACACCCTTTTTAAATGCCCCTAATTGAATAGATAGATTGTTGTACTTCCGGTTTTTCAAAGCTTCGTGGGTTTTTACAAAGGGTCGTCCCAATACTAGAGGAGCGTCATCGAGGATGACAAAGTCGGTTGGGATTACCATTTGATTAGTTTGAACCAAGACATCCTCAACTACACCGATTGATTTTATTATTTTCCAATTAGATAGAAAAATGGGTATTTGAAGTGGAGAAAAATCACTAATATTTAATTTTTTGAAAATGTAGTTGGGCATTATGTTAACATAAAGATCTTTATCAATTGTGACATTACAAATAAACGAATTTTGAAAAAAAATATGGAACCGGTGTAATGTTGATTTCAAATGGGTCTTCTTTTATTAGCGAGGTTTGATCATTAGTTAACTTAATGCTTACCGTTTCGTCAATTTTAGTGTTAGTGTTTAACTCTTTTAAAAACTTAGCATGAGTGGGTACTAAACAATGATTTTCAAAAGAAGGTGACAAGAGATTAATTTCTTCAAAATTAGACTCTTCTTGAATTTTAACGTTAACGGACTCACATTTTTCATTGTTTAACTCATGTGTCGGTTTTTCACTTATTTGTTCTTCCATTTTTACATTTTCAACTATCTTTTCTTTATTTAATTCTTCTCTTGCGCGGGACTCCTCTTCCCTTGCGCGAGATTCTTTTATGTAGCGCTCGATAGTCTTAAGGTGTTCTAGTATCCTATCGGTTACGTCGGTGATAGAGTAAGGATCGGGATTTTCAGAGCTTGAATCCGGTTGTTCGATCCTTTGTTCCTCATAATACCCATATGAAGTAGATGGTTCACACCACTGTTCTTCATTGTAAGTATATGATGGATAAGGGTCGTAATTTTGTTCTTCATAATACTCATTTGAGGTGGGTTGTTCACGCCATGGTTCCTCATAGTAAGCATATGAAGGTGGTGGCTCATACCTTGGTTCCTCAAAGTATGAGTATGAAGGCTCATACCTTGGTTCATCAAAATATGAGTATGAGGGAGAAGGTTCATACCTTTGGTCTTCGTATGATGTGTATGAAGTTGATGGCTCGTACCTGGGCTCCTCATAATAGATGTATGAAGTGGATGGTTGATATAAGTCACAATATTGGACCGAGTGCGGGTCACCACAATTAGTGCAATAATTTTCCCTATAATCATCCTCCTCATAGGTGTAGTTGTAACCTCCTGAGTATTGATCCATAAGAATCACTCAGCAGACCACAACAAAGTCTCGAGACCAGAAAGCAAAAGTAAAAACGGAAACAGAGGCTGGACACGGCCCCGTGTACAAAATCTGTATCTGGGCGTTTTAATTAAAGTTACTGGTTTTGTTGAGCACGGGGCGTGTTCAGTGAGCACGACCCCGTGTTCAGGCTACTGTAAATGCAAAATCTAACTAAAATGCAGAAAAATGCGCGCTTTTTAAAAAGGTTTTGAAAAACTGATTAGGCCGTTGATTTTAAGCTTTCTTAAAATCCTTGTGTCCCCGGCAGCGGCGCCAAAAACTTGATGTGCGTAAGTGTGTATATGTTTTAATGTATATTTTAAGTGCTTTTTACACGTTAGTCAAGTTTTAAATTTATAAAACACGATATTTTACTAACACCAAACACACATATGGGCAAGTGCACCCATCATGAGCGTAGTATAGTGTTGGCAAGATCTTGAGGTTGTCCAAGGACACAAGAGCTTTTAATACCGGTCTATCCTCAACGTCTAATCAAATCAAAAAGTTAGAAAAATGTTTTTAAACTAGAAAAATAAAAACTAACTAAAATGCTGAAAAATAAAATAAAATAAAAACAGATAGACAAGATGAATCACTTGGCTTCGACTCGTGTTTAGTGTAACCTTTGATTATTTCCGCACTTTTGCACTTTTTAAGAGATTATCTTAGTTATTGTAATAGACCCCTCTTTTGAAGGTGACGTTACCCTCAACCCAGTAGTTTGAGTCAGCAAGGATACAATCCTAAAGGGTCGGATTATTGAAAGATAATTAATTAAGTTATTAATGCATATTGTGGTAGGCCCCTCTTTTGAAGGTGACGTTACCCTCGGCTAAGTAGTCTGAGTCAGCAGGGATACAGTCCTAAGTAGTCGGGTTAAAGTTTTAATAGTAGCTTACATATGAGGGGATCATAGAGTTTGGACCCCCGCCATCCAATACCGGTGGGTATTGATGGAGGTCCTACTAAATTTGACCCTGGTCCTTGCAGGATCTATACACTGAACAAGGCAAGACTCTTACCAAACCATTCCCTTAACCCGCGACCAGGTAGCCAACATATCTCCATATAGACCGTGGAGATATGAATGGTGAAAATCTTTTGTTTTATATAGACAGTAAAATAATGCCAAGACACCATGGACAAACGATAAGGAAGAATCACCTTCAACATAAGAAACTAGTTATTAAAGTCATTAATACATAACCAAATAAAAAGTGCGAAAAGATTAAAAATAAAAAGTATTACACTAGACACTTGTCTTCACCAAGTGATGTAAGAGACTTAGGCAAACATGGCCTTTGATTGTCAAGAACTCTTACGATCAATCTTGGATCCCGAGACGACTCACACACTCTATGATGGATGATGGATGATGTTGTTGTGATGGTGGTGGGTGAAGTGTGAGAGAGGTGGTGTGCCAAGGGATGGTATGCAAATGAGCCAAGCACTCCTATTTATAGGCTGAACAGAGGCTCAGGCACGGCCCCGTATCCACCTTCCTTCTCTTTCTTCATTAATTGCAGTTTGTCTGCATTAGTTGACCACGCCCCCGTGTCCGCTGGGCATGCCCCCGTGTGCAGAAGCGTATCTGTACTATCAAGATTTCTCCAGATTCTGTGAATCTTAGAGTTGACCACGGCCCCGTGTCCGGTGGGCACGCCCCCGTGGTGGGTGATAGAAGCTTCTACAGCTTTGTCTTTTCTGCTGACACTTGGGCAAGCCCCCGTGCTCACTGAGCACGGGGCGTGTTCAGCCTTCTGTTCTCTTGTTTTTGCTTGGGAAGATGCTGTCGGGGGGTCGGGCATGCCATGTTTGTTCCTTTTCTTATATTTATGTTAGATTTAGCTGCTTTTTTGCTTCTTTTGTTCATTTGAGCTCATTTAATCCTGAAAATACAAAAGGAAGACAAAAACACACTTTTTCCAACATTAGTACTAAAAAAGGGTTAGTTTTATGCCACATTTGATGTAATTTATATGTTGCATTTTGCGCACATCAATGTGTTAAAATGAGAAGAAGATTTTTATAACAAAATATAAGTGCAGAATTTTGGTTAAAGTAAGTATGGGTGTCGTAGGTTAGAAGGGGGAAGAGAAGGTTCACCCTAACTCAAAGATTTCACTCAAAATTCTGCACAAATTGGAAGATTATAGGCTGGAAATCCATTGCATGAAGCATAATCCATACATTTATAGTTGATCTTGAGCCAAGGTAAGACCCAATTTATGAATGTATGATCTTGGATGAAATGGGTTTCGATTAATCCGTGAATTTAAGTGAAATTAGGATGAATATGTGTTAGAATCACATTATGAAACTTGAATTATGCTAGAATTTTGGATTATCTTGACGTTTATATGTAAACCCACTTGTATGTAACAATGCCATGGAAATGTTGATGAAATGTGTGTTAAATTAGTTGTAGTTTTGATATGTGAAGATGAATATGGTAGATTGATGTATTATGAACCTGAATTAGAAAGAAAATTATGTGAAAATGTTGAATGTGATGACCTTGATAAGAAATGCTACGAATGTGCTTGAGTTACTTGTACACTATGCTTGGTAGATGGTATGCACACAAAGTGTTTGATGAAATGCATAGGTGAAATTATCGGATGAGATTTGATGTAAACAACGAATGAATATGTATAGGAAGTGATGATGATTGTACGTGATAGTGAAATAACATGAGAAGTGTGCTTTAAACGTGATTCATGTAGAAGTTCCGGTTTGCTTGTATGATGTGGTAATAGTATTGATTTGGAAGTTGTTTTAGCACATGAATGAAATCTAGGTGAATGTGGTACTAAGTGTCTTAACATGTTTATTATATCATATGGTCTCTAACATGTTTATGATGCTTAGTATAAATTATGAACATGAATTGATGATTTAAAGTCGAGTTTTAGTTCATAATTCCAAAGATTTAGAAAGCTGATTGGAAATAATTATTGTTGCGCACCTGTTTTGAAAACTTCATATAAAATCAACCGTAGCTCGGTTTAAGGCATATGATATATGGTTGGAAAGCTATCAGAGCATATTACATTTTACGTGTGAACATATTGAGCTAATTCAGATCATATAGAGGCGAAAATGGGCCGAGAACAACTGTTGTACATAAAGTGCAGCAGTGAAAAGAATGTATGATGAACTTAACATGAATGATTGTCCATATACCCGTTGCCTAAACACTATATGTTGTTTTGAATGAATGATTAGGATTGTTAAGGTGTGTTTAAAGTGTCTACATGCATGAAAATGGATTGTGCAAGTATTTTCTTAAATGGGTCGAACAGGTTGACTTTATAGTCAACAATCTAGTAGAAAAGTATGCGGATTATTATCAATCTATTTGAATGGCATGTATAACCACAAGGTATAGTCTAATGATTAAAGGAATGAACTTGTTTCCATCAAGGTGTAGCAAGGCTTGGAAGACAACATGGCAAACAAGTGGAAATGGTGACGACTTCTTACGGGCAAAGGTAAGTAATTCCTGGACTCCCTCCTTAGAAATAAAAAGGGAATTATTGAATGGTGCTTGTTAGAATTCCATGTAAGGATATGTAGTCGATGAAGGTAATAAGGTAAGTTGTATGATAGCGATTGTGTAAAGTTGGTTTAGTTGGTTTTATGCTTTGGTTATAAATCAAACGGGTCAAGACCGTATCGTGTGATGATGTAAGGTGTTGTCCATAACACCATGATGTAACGTGTTAGAAAGACTTAGGGGCTTTAAATATTGATAATTTATGTTTTGGAATGCCGGGGAACTCGTCCGGATGGTTGAATTGGCTGGAAATAAGTAAATTGGCGAGGGAATGCATGTTTGGCGTCACCGACGGCCATTTGGGGCGTCGTCGACGCGACATGGAAAGTCTATAATTCTTCGACGCGCTATCTGGCTGTTTACGCAAAAAATTGGCCGACGCAACTATCTGGGGGCGTCGGGGATGCAAGGATAGGGCGTCGCCGGCGCCATGCCCATTGTCTTGTTTTCTGTTTTTGTGTTTCGCGCATCCGGTTGACTCCAGTTTTGTCCTGGAGCCCCGTAAGCTGTTTTTTTGTTGCTCTTAACTTAATGATAATGTTCTCGTACGTGGGTGTCGTATACGTAATTAGATAATTATGCGATTGAAACTCGCATTTAATCGAATGTGGTATGCATGAAAGGACTAATCTAGTTGCAAGTATGTTTAAAGTTAGATAGTAGGTGTATGTCTAAGAAGAGTAATAGATTACGAAGAGATGTATGTACGAAACCTATAAGTAAGCATTATGGTTATATATATATATACATATATACTGTAGTGTTTACATGTGATGTAATCCAATGAACGCGAATGCTTAGTAGGTGCTTATGTGAAGACGTAGGTTTTATATATGTTGAAGTTATGTATTGTTAACCGTGATGTTTCAGAGAATGAATTTAGAAATGTAGGAATGTGAGCGTTGTGCTCTCGAATGGATGAGGCTTGATGCAATGCACGGTATTCGTAAGAATATCATTCGGAGTGTATACATTGATGGACCTCTAAGTGGTTATGGATTTTATGAATATAATTAATTATATGATGTCAGCATTTACTAATGTGTCATTTGTGAATGATGACCGCAGGTTGCATGGATATTATTATCATCACGAAGATTAAGCGGGTGAAGATCGAGATAAGGAGCTCAGATTGTACGGAAGGGTAGTCATGTAAATAGTATTCACGCGTTATTCTTGTCACGCAAATTAAGTATGAATGATGTAATTGTTTTTAAGAGTGACGTCTTAAATGCTTTTTAAGTATGTTAAATTGTTTTTAAGAAAGAAATTTTAAGGTTCGTATTTCCGCAGCATTGTTTTGGGTTAAAACGTATTAGGGCCTTACATTTCATTGTCGATAACCTACTAGCTTCACATTATACATGTTACATGCTGGTTATGCGTAAACTAGCTTTCGCAACTACTATAATGTTAAACTTGTATGCTCACCTTTACACTATGTGTATTGACCTCTATTTTAACGTATGTGACAGGTGTTTAGGATGCTTGTTCTTTGCTTGCTTTTGTGGGAATCAAGTTAGGATGGAGTCTAGAAACAAACATCATAAAATCTGAGTTTTCGGAACAGTCTTTTATTTGTCTATGAGATATTTGGTCTGTAATAACTATTTTATCTGATATATTGTGGTATGGGACATGATGTTAAAATATCCGATAATTTTAGTGTTATGGATTTCTCTTGGACAATCTGTTTCGCTCAGTGCCGCGCCCCGATGTTTCCGCCATCGGTTGGGGTGTGACAAAAGTTTTTTTATGTGTGTGTGTGTGTGTCTCTATCTCTCTCTCTCTCTATATATATATATATATACATATATATATATATATATATTATTTCTCTAAACCTTTTTTAAGTTATTTGCACAATTAGTCCCTGCAAAGGTAAAATGAAAAAATTGCCCTCATGCGCAAGGCACATGACAAGATTTTACAAAAAAACTAACTGGGTTAGGCCAAAAAGACAAATCGTGTAGCATTTGGAAACATAAAGTACAAAACTCATCAATTTTAGAGGTAAAGGATACCGCCTGAAATTGGGTATAAATATAAAGGACAATTCTTGAAATTCACTCTTTAATCAAAATTTATCTTGGCATAAAATAACAATTACACTATTCATTTAAATGAGGAAAACGACAAAAAGAGGAGAAGTTAACTGAAAATTCTAACCTAGCCAGGGGAGCAGCATAGTGGGGGTGGGAGGGGCGGCCGACCCCCCGAACTTTTCGCATAGTAGTGGAGAGTATGTAGTTTTCATATAGAAATTTTTTGGTATATACATTTTCGACTCCCTGTTTTATAAATTGTTTTGGGATATACGTTTTCGAACCCTGGTCGGAAATCTCAAGCTTCACCACTGAACCCAGCGTGCCAATTAGATGAAAATACCAACAAAAATAAAACCTGGGGGGACCCAGATACAAATGGTTTCAATTTTGGACTTAAGTGGCAAAAGTGGCCTATACTCAGCGACCATTTTGGCATTTTACTCGACGACTCTAGTATTTATGTTTTATCTTTCGGTTGCTATAAAAAGTCTCGGTATTGTAACCATCGAACATATACTAATCCGAAATGCCATCACGAAGCGGATACAATACTTGTAATTTTATTTTATTGGTTTTTTTTTGTTACGTAACCACTTTGCTATTTTGTATCTATATTAGCATGAACTATGTATACAAAACGTTCTCTTGTCGCAACGAGCGATAGTTAAATACTAATTTTATTAAACACGATGAACTACGTATACAAAACGTTCTCTCGCCGGAACACACAATAGTTAAATACTCGTTCTATTAAACTAGATGACTACGTTTTTATTGATTTAATTATTTTATTACTTTTCTGTTTATCATTCTAGGTTATGTAAAATTTATATATTAACACTTTATAAATTTTAGTTTCAAATCATAATATATATATATAGTGTAAGGTTCATGCGAGAACCACCCTTATTGCGAGAACCAATGTGAACACAAAATAAAATCTAAAAAAATAAATAAAAAAAACACTCAAATTTTTTTTTAATATTTTTTTTTAAAAATCGCTATATTTCATTAACATAATTTTTTTTTCGAGTAATAGTTATCCATGCACATGTGCATATATATCATTACTTCGACAAATTCGGTAATACGTTATCAGGAATAGACAATTGCACTTTAATTTACAATACCATTCATAATACACTACTTTTTATGTCACACCCTGACTTTTTGCGGAAGCGTGATGTAACACCTCGTAAAATCACGTCCAATGAAGTATTGACACGTGTAATAAACCCTAATAAAGTCAAACGTTGAATTTAAGGGACTAATTTTTCGAAAAATCGAAAAATGTGTTTATGAAAGGAATAGAGGTGTTAGCATACCTTAAATAAGTTGCTAAATAACCTTTTATGGTTTTATATTCACAAATGAGCCACTTGTTGATCAAGTGTAGCCGTTTGAGTAATTAATTGAAAGTTTGCGCAATAAAGGGTTAAAAGCGTCAACATGTTAATTCTTACCTCTGAGTGACCTTTTAACAAGCCGAGAGCCTCATGATATTTGATTATACTCTCGGGGATGCCAATCATTGGCCATAGAAGGCTTTTATGCCTAAAAGTGAAGTTACGCGCAACTTTGCAAGTATAAGGGACTAAAAGTGTCAATATGTTTAATTATACCTCTGAATGACCTTTTACCGAGCCCGAAGTATTATGGTGTTTAATAATACTTTCAAGAATGCCTAATATGGATTAGATGAGGCTTCAATGCTATTAATCGATGATATACACAAGTTTGCGCATTAGAGGGACCTAAAGCGTCAAACTGTTAAAGTATACCGATTAGTATGTTATCGGACCTTCCGGAATATGACCATGAGTTAAACATACCCTATTTATACTTCTCATAGCTTAGATATAGGCTTAGAGGTGTTTGGTGCGCAAGAATAAACTTTTATGTCATGCAGGGACTAAAAGTGTCAAAAAGCGCACAAGTTTGCGTTTACGCGCATATCTTACATTCTGAATATCCCCGGACACCCAAAAATTTATGTAAGCACTAAAATATTTTATTTTAGTGTTTGGCTTGATAAAATTCCATTCGTTGCATCGTTTGGATCGTTTTTCGCGTCCTTCCGTGTTTCATCGTAATTAGCCGAACAAAGAGACCGTACGACCAAACGAACCGACATCCGGCATATTTTTGAGCATGTTTCATGTTCCCTATGCTTAGGCATCATAGTAGAGCCTTAAAAATGGTTTAACGGGCCTTAGACGTGTCGGAAATCAAGTTTGGAAGTTCAGGGGCCTAATGTGTCATTTTTGAAAATTCTGTTTTGCTGACCAGGTCCTTGCGCACCTCAACACCAAAAGCCTTACGGTGCGCAAGCAGTGCCCAGATGCAGAAACTCGTTTTTCTTGCCTGTTCAGCCCATTCAAGCGACATGTATTGCCCTTTTTCACTTCATGGGCGACCCCTAACTGATTTTTAGACCTTAGGGACACTTGTTACTGATCCATGATCATGTATAGCATGATTTGTCAACAATCTATGGATCAAAGATTACTATAAAAGGCCCTCATGTTTACAACATTCCTTGCACTCATTCCACCTGCATTTGTGGGACTCTCTGGAGCTTATGATCAGTCTCTAGTCATCCCTAATCGTGCATTAGGCTTTTGTAAGTATGCTTAACCTTTCTTAGTTGAGTTTTTACTTAGTTTTAGCTTAAAAGTCAAACTGTCGTAATTAACGGTTGACTTTGAGATTAATCACTAATGGTCCAGTGATTAGTCGAATTGAATGTAGTTATAAGTTGGTAATTATGTGGGCATTAAACCCTTAAAAGGGTTCCCCCTGATTCCCACTCTAACTAGGTCAAATGTCGGGTCAAACTTACTAATAAAAAGTCAACAGGATACTTAAATTCTAATTTATACATGATTAGCAATGTAGAACACATACAACCTGTTTGATCATTAATATAACTTGGTAATTAGTGTAAGAACATGTCTAAACATGTTCAACCCGACAATTTACTGTTTAGACCCGGTTCGGAACCGAAAGACGCAAAGCTTTGACTTTTGCTTTGACTTCAGTTCTGACCCATTTTGGTATGATTTAGAAATACCTTAGAGCTCTATTTGGACCAGGTTACATGCTAGTATAACCCTCTGTGATTATACACCATGGTTCATTAGTTAACCAATTAATACGCATGATTCCGTTAATTGCTCATATGTTGACCATCATGCCCTTTTCACCTTAAAACGTGATTTGTGAAAATGTAAAAGTGTAGAAACCTTAGTCACTGATATATAAACTTGTATGCAAAGTTTGACATCAGTTTGAGGTGTAGATTGAGAGTTATGCTCATTAGCGAAATTAAGAAGCTTTATGTTAATTAATCGACATAATTAGCGTATAGCCTATTTAAACATACTTTTTGATATCAGACTTAGTACCCACTGATGTAATATATTATTTTGGTATTTTTGAAGATTTTTAATTAATTTTAGGCTGAGCATAACTTGTAGTCGTAGGCTTAATCCGGTAATTGTCGGTTTTGCCCTTACGGGCCATAAAATGAGTTTTACATATCTAATCGACTCCAAACCTTTTGCTACTGATCTTAAATGATAAATAAATTATTTTAAGCTTTCTGGAATAATAAAAATATCAGCTTTATGTATCAAACCCGGAAATGGCTTCTAATCGCCTTATTAAGCGTTTTTAACGCATAGTATGTACAAAAACTATTTTAAACATACGAGGGTTGATACCTACTGATATTTGAGGTAAATTATAATATTTTAACAGTAAGCAAAAGTTTTTTAACTCAGACTTCAGTTTTGAGCTCTTCGGCTTATGTGAAATTACCAAAATGCCCCTACGAAGCATAGTTTAGTTATAATTAATAAATTTCACATATATACTTTACCCTACTGTTATAACTTAATAAATTAAGTATTTTTGCTGATTATATCAGACCTGTAACTCAGGTTAATACTTGAACTCTTTTATAAACTTGTAAATGACCAAACTACCCCTACGGGGCATAGTTTGTGTTTAAACTCGTTTCGGGCATAATAAAAGACATCTTGCTGATGTCACAACATATTTGAAGCATATTAACTTAGGAAACCTGTATATGGCTCTTATGAATACCCGCTACGCTTATTAACGCGTTCGGTTCGGTTCGGTTTATGTAACTAGTTTACATAAATTAGCCGAAACGGGTCAAACCTTATCGGTTTTATCTCAAAATCCAGAATGTGTATGAAATACCCATATTAAGCAAGTCTTCGAACTTGTCGGGTCTAAATCACGTTCTATCCGGTCTTCGCTTAATCACGCATACGAACCGTATCTTTGAAACTAACCGGTCTAAACTTAAGCTTAATTAAAGACCCGTTAGGAATCTAATAGGTTATTAAAAACCTTCGTTCCAGATTAGGAGCCCAGTAAAAGCTATCTGTACTTGCTGATTTGATATACGGCTAGGATTGAATTTATATTTAGCTCAGGTAAATACTTTTAACTTATTTTCCCTATACGGGCTTGGGTTACGGTATATAAAAATACCGCTTGGTCGGACATCAAATCTTCCATCGTTTGGTGGTTAATTGAATAATTTGATCGGTCCGTTTAAACAGTTTTGTTTACTTAAAAGCCTTTGGGGGGTTAATGACCATGTCCCGGATATCCTTGGCATCATTCATGAAATGGCCACGACCTAAGCACGGGGTGTAGGCGTACACCTGACAGCTGCATATGTAAAAACTGGTATCCCACTTAAAGGAATCAGCCTTGTGGGCATTATACCTGTGGTGTGTCTATTGATCTTTAACCCGGTACGTCCGGGCTACTGAACGCATAAGGAACATGTAATTCGTTCACAAGATTATATATTTAAATAATTCTCCCAAGTTATAAAAGGTTAATTTTGCCTCTGTGCATTTTAATCAAGTATAAAAGATTAATTTTGCCTCTGTGCATTTTAATCAAATTATAAAAGATATTTTGTGCCACGTGCATCCAAATCAATTTTCTTAAACCATTTTCAAAATGAGTCAGTTAATTGTATTTACCAGTTTAAACTGACGTATTTTTCAAAAAGGCTAAAGGCAGGTACTATACGTAATAGGCTGGCTACTCCAGGCATCAATAATCAAGTCTCGCAAGCTTTAGATGTTAAAGTCTGTTGAACAGTGTTATCTTTTTATTTTAGATCCGCCTGTGGATCCATCTTACATTCCGTTGTAATACTGGATATTACTTTATATTCGGATTGTAATATATTTATCTTTTGCTTCCGCTGTGCATTTAAATATTGTGTTGTTTGACTATTATGTTGCCAACCACGTCACGATACTCCCCACCGGGCCCACCGGTGACACGTGGAAATCGGGGTGTGACAGGTTGGTATCAGAGCCAACATTGAGTGAATTAAACACTAGCTTTTGTGTTTAATCTCAATGACACATTAGCACATTCCTTGACCTTCTGAGTCTAGACTTAACATAGGAATATTCTCAATCCTAATCTGAAAATTTTGCTTCCAATTTTTTTTTATATATTGGATACGTCGCCAAGCGAAGAAGCTGTAATAGAAATTCTCCACATCCGGAGCCTTGAAAAGCTGAGCTTCGTACCGCGACGAGGACGAAACGTGCAACCAAGGAGAAAGCATTCAGAAATAAAATGAAGAAGAAACTCCTTTTGGCTAAAGATCGTTTCCTTAATAGTCCTTCTAAGGACATATTTATTTTTCAGTCCCTTCAAGGACAACATTATTCCTTCAAGTCCCTTTTAGGGCAAACCTGAATTTTTATTTTATGGTGGAATGACTAAACTTTCATCCTAAATATGAAATATGAAATAAATGAAAAATAACATTCCTTTTATAAGATCTACTATTATAATAAAATGACAAAATCTAAAAAGGGCAAGACCTAGCCACGTGTCATTTTAAGACAAGGCCAAGATGGTAGTTCCTCAATTAGATTCAGATCCTTATTAACATCTCAATTTAGGATTGTTCTGCGTTAATTATTAAAAGAATCTTAAAGGTAAAACCTAGCCTAAAGGTCATTGCAGACATGGCCAAGATGGTAAAACCTAGCTCAGGTGTCATTACAGACATGGCAAAGATGGTAAAACCTAGCCTAAATGTCACCGCAGACGTGGCCAAGACGGTAAAACCTATCTAAAAGATTCCAATTCCTGTTAACATCTATAAGTGTGTTAACATTTATGGCAAACTGTGAATCGTTAAAGTCGCACAGGCCATCTTTTAACAGGGTTAATTTAAATTCCCTTATTATATAGTCATTCCTTAAGAAGGGTAGTGCCTACGGGCTGATATAATGCCTACGGGCTGATATAATGCCTACGGGCTGATATAATGCCTACGGGCTATAATTAACGTCCTCTGAGACTAACGGCAGTGGTAGCCTACAACTCCCTGTCAAGAAAAGGTAATGAACTTTGATTCGAACCTTAATGCCTAGATTCTCTGAAATCATGGCTTATAAACTTGTCTACGTGACTAGGCTATTTGTGCCATTATTAAAACTTTAATGCCTCGATTCTCTGAAATCATGGCTTATAAACTTGTCTACGTGACTAGGCCATTTGTGCCATTATTAAAACCTTAATGCCTCGATTCTCTGAAATCATGGCTTATAAACTTGTCTACGTGACTAGGCCATTTGTGCCATTATTAAAACCTTAATGCCTCGATTCTCTGAAATCATGGCTTATAAATTAAACTTGTCTACGCGACTAGGCCAATTGTGCTATTATTAACTTGTAAATTAGGATTTATGATAAAAATCCTGAATAAAATAAATATCCTTCCTTCCCTGCCAGTATGCATTTAAAAAAAAAAGAATCTTAAAGGTGAAACCTAGCCTACGCGGCCAAGATGGTGAAACCTACTCAAGGGATTCAGATCCTTGTTAACACCTAAGAACGTGTTAGCACTCCTGACAAATGTGATTCGATAGAATCACAACAGTCATCCCTATATTGGAAATTTTTAAATTCCTAATGATCTAGAAATCATGGCTTATATCATCTTATAAGATGATCATATTATAAACATCCATTAGTGATGAAGTGCCTACGGGCTAAACTTGTTGTCTGATAAGACAACGACAGTGGTAGTATACGACTCCCTGTCTAAAAATAATGGACTATGTCCAAACATAATAGTCTATATGATCAATGCGATCATGACTAATATCATCCAATACGATGATCATGTTATTTAATATCCTTTAGTGATGTTTTGCCTACGGGCTATAATAAATTGTCCATTTGAGACATTGACATTATGATCTTTATGATTCCTTGTCTAAGGTGGTGAGCTATGCTCAAGCCAAATAGTCAATATGATTAATGCAATCATGACTTATATCATCTAAAATGATAAATCTATTATAAACATCCATTAGTGATGTTTCGCCTACGGGCCATATTATATTGTCCATTGTGACACAAACATTGTGATCCCTACGATCCCCTATTTTAAGGTAGTGAGCTGTGCTCAAGCCTAATAGTCTATATGATCAATGTGATCATGACTAAAATCATCAGTACGATGATTAAAAAACTTAGACATCCCCAATGATGTTTTTCCTAAGGGCTATATTATATTGTCCAATTAAGACAAGGCAATTGTAATCTTTTGTGATTCCTTGCCCAAGGGGGTGAGCTACGCTCCAATCCCATAGTCTATGTGATTATTGTGATCCTGACCAATATCATCAGTATGATGATCATAATAATAACATCCCTAGCGATGAAATGCCTACGGGCTATACTTTACTCTATTATCGATAAGACAAGGATAGTGGTGATCTTTATGATCCCCTATTCAAAATGGTGGGATTACACCCAAACCTAATAGTCAATATGATCGATGTGATCATAACTAATATCATTAGATACGATAATTATAGATAGACATCCATTAGTGATGTTAATTGGTTTACCTTTCTGTCAAGAGAATCGCCTTTCAAGACGATGACAGTTGTAGTCTATGACTCCCTGTCCAAAGGTGAAGAACTATGTTCAAGCCTTAAAACTCCTGATCTAATAAGATTGCAGCCTATGAATTGATGTCCTTGTGAAAAATCCACAAGTTATATTTCAAGTCACCTATAACAAGCCTCCGTGCTATAATTCGTCGTTCGTGACAAGTTAACATACTAAATGTTAACATCCCTGGTGACAGGCCTTAGTGCCATATCCTATAACGTCCTAGAGACAAGGCCATTTGTGCCGTATCTAAATGTCATTACGACAAGGCCTTCACACCATATGATTACTTATGTCCTTCATGATTGGGCTTTATGCCATATCTTTCTACGTCCCTCGCGACAGGCTTCTATGCCATATATGTATATATATATATAACCAAAGTCATGTAAGGCTAGCCTTTGAGCTATTTATAATCGTCCTTGTGACAAAGACAGTTGTGACATTATGGTCCCCTGTCAAGCAGGTATTGGACTCGCTCCAAACCTTGAATGCCATTGATGGTCCTTTTGTGACCTACGCTAAATGTAATAGATATACATTCAAATAGCATTCATTAAGAATGTTCGGAACAAAATGGCCTATACGGTTCATGGATGCCGTGGCTAATCTATGTCAGGTCATCAGGATGATGACTAATAATGGTTTAATTTGGTAATTAGTACCAAGTTTTGAGTATGGAAAACTCGGATGAGATAGGCAATAGTCGCGATGCTATTAATGCGACAAAAGCGAATAATGTCTCAAACGTAAACCTCAATATTAATGGAGTTAATCTCCAAGCGGTGGTTAACGCAGCAGTTTGAAAGGCCAAGGGAAAAGGTCATGAAACAACCCAAAGAGCCGAATGCTTCTCGCTCTAAATTTCATCCAAAACCACGTTCAAATGCTCATGAGAAGAGTTTTGTTCACACTTCGGATATGAAGGATGAACCAAAGGAGGAGGATAACTCCCAGAAATCTAAGAAAGAGAGCAAGTACAGGCTTAATATAAAGCAACGAAAGTGCAGTAAGAAGCCTGTATGTAAGAATTGCTATAAAAGACACTAGGGACAGTGTCGAATAGAACCAGGACCAAAGCAGTGTGACATCTGCTAAGGAACAGGTCATCATTTCCCAGGAATGTAGGGACATAAAGAATGCAGTCTAACACGGCTGTGGTGAGTAAGGCCGCATCATAACTAGATTCCATAAAGCTGCCAAAGAAGGTGCAGCTAAGCCTGGAAAGGCTAAAGGAAGAAATGCCTGAACTCACCTGTTGAATGCCAAGAGGCAGTTCACGATGTCATCAAGTACATCCCTTATCATTTACCAATGATAATTTCTGCTAAGTGTCCTGATTTAATACAGGCAATAATAAATCTTCATAAACCATAAGCTTAGCAAACTTTTATATTATCCACAAGGTATAACTTACCAAGGAAACCATAGTAAACCGATTCTTCTAGTATCGGCAAGGAATCCTTCCGAAAAATCTAAGAGCACTCTTTCTTTGCATAGAGTACGACAACATATGTTATTTTAATTATTTTTCTCATTGTTTTTCTATCGCCTGCGAATGCCAAACTATGTTTGATAAAAGTGCCATATGAGGATTGGCGTATCATAGTGTGTCCCATAGATTACTTCCATGCCTGATCAGTATGGTGGTTTAATGCATGGAACCCCTGAGATATCCCAATGGTCATATTGTACTAAAGTCGACTAGTAGTATTAAAGGAAGATATCCAATATAAAAATGTCCTTATAAGTATCTCTACTTAGGACATCCTTGCATTTGTAAAGAAAATGCGTCATTTATCTGACACCGACATCAATAGATGAATCAAAGCCTGAGAATACAGACACCTCTGACATCTCTATGTGTCATAATTATCTTCTCCTAAGATTACCCTGTTTACCCCTGAAAGGCAGGTAGAATTAAGATTTATATCCCATTAAGGCTGTATTAGTATGAAATCTCCAAGACAGCCAATACCCTCATTGGGAGAATCAAAACCCCGATTTAACTAAGTTTTAAAATAGAGGGTTCATATAGTCCAACTCGATGTCCTGAGAATTCGGTATAGTTGATTATGAAAGACGGTTCATTTTGCTTAGGCAGTGTTTACCACAACCCTATTTAAACAACAATTAAGAATCGCTATTACCTGCCCAGGATCGTCGATTTGTTCGACTAGCTGTAAGGATTAGCTATTCTTTGAGATTAGTTTTAAACAAGGGTGGGAATAACCATCTCACATTAAGATAAACTTTTCTATAATAATTGTTATATAAATATCATGGTGGCTCCTTTGGAGACCTTGTGTAGATGAAATATCAAAACATCCGTTGGATGGACGAGATTTTGGGAAAGTCCCCTTATCAGGATCTGAACGTTGCATTGGAAACAACGAATAAGATCATACAATTCCCTAATCATCTGTAAGTTGCCAGTATTCGGCAGAAAATTAAGAATTAAAGAAAGTAGCAACCCTCCTAAATTCTTGTTAGCGAATAAGGAACAACGAAAAGTATCACCCAGGAAGGGTGTACCAAAATTGTTAAATTATCAGGCTAGTTAAGCCTGAATATATAAAATCATTCGAAAGAAATCGAATGTGTCAGGATCAAGTAGCTTATAAGCTAAAACCTATTTAAGGAGCTTGGCAAAGCTCGCCATACATAGCACATTAGTGACTGAGTGATGTGTTTTGCCAGTGAGTCAAGAAGCACTATCACAAATGATATGCAGATTTATGATATAATGAGCAACCTATGTCGATTTAGGATCGGCAGGTAAAGAAACCCCAAAAGGGTACATGACCTATTATAGAGGTCAACCGGAGTGCCTTAGAGGCCCAAATATACTGAGGAAGGCTAAGTTTAATATAAAACAGAAAGTACTTCCTTTACTTTAGCAAATCTCAAGGTCGAGATTTATTTTAAGGGGGTGAGGATGTAACACCTCGTAAAATCACGTCCAATGAAGTATTGACACGTGTAATAAACCCTAATAAAGTCAAATGTTGAATTTAAGGGACTAATTTTTCGAAAAATCGAAAACTATGTTTATGAAAGGACTAGAGGTGTTAGCATACCTAAAATAAGTTGCTAAATAACCTTTTATGGTTTTATATTCACAAATGAGCCACTTGTTGATCAAGTGTAGCCGTTTGAGTAATTAATTGAAAGTTTGCGCAATAAAGGGTTAAAAGCGTCAACATGTTAATTCTTACCTCTGAGTGACCTTTTAACAAGCCGAGAGCCTCATGATATTTGATTATACTCTCGGGGATGCCATCATTGGCCATACAAGGCTTTATGCCTAAAAGTGAAGTTACGTGCAACTTTGCAATTATAAGGGACTAAAAGTGTCAATATGTTTAATTATACCTCTGAATGACCTTTTACCGAGCCCGAAGTATTATGGTGTTTAATAATACTTTCAAGAATGCCTAATATGGATTAGATGAGGCTTCAATGCTATTAACCGATGATATACACAAGTTTGCGCATTAGAGGGACCTAAAGCGTCAAACTGTTAAAGTATACCGATTAGTATGTTATCGGACCTTCCGGAATATGACCATGAGTTAAACATACCCTATTTATACTTCTCATAGCTTAGATATAGGCTTAGAGGTGTTTGGTGCGCAAGAATAAACTTTTATGTCATGCAGGGACTAAAAGTGTCAAAAAGCGCACAAGTTTGCGTTTATGCGCATATCTTACATTCTGAATATCCCCGGACACCCAAAAATTTATGTAAGCACTAAAATATTTTATTTTAGTGTTTGGCTTGATAAAATTCCATTCGTTGCATCGTTTGGATCGTTTTTCGCGTCCTTCCGTGTTTCGTCGTAATTAGCCGAACAACGAGACCGTACGACCAAACGAACCGACATACGGCATATTTTTGAGCATGTTTCATGTTCCCTATGCTTAGGCATCATAGTAGAGCCTTAAAAATGGTTTAACGGGCCTTAGACGTGTCGGAAATCAAGTTTGGAAGTTCAGGGGCCTAATGTGTCATTTTTGAAAATTCTGTTTTGCTGACCAGGTCCTTGCGCACCTCAACACCAAAAGCCTTACGGTGCGCAAGCAGTGCCCAGATGCAAAAACTCATTTTTCTTGCCTGTTCAGCCCATTCAAGCGACATGTATTGCCCTTTTCACTTCATGGGCGACCCCTAACTGATTTTTAGGCCTTAGGGACACTTGTTACTGATCCATGATCATGTATAGCATGATTTGTCAACAATCTATGGATCAAAGATCACTATAAAAGGCCCTCATGTTTACAACATTCCTTGCACTCATTCCACCTGCATTTGTGGGACTCTCTGGAGCTTATGATCAGTCTCTAGTCATCCCTAATCGTGCATTAGGCTTTTGTAGGTATGCTTAACCTTTCTTAGTTGAGTTTTTACATAGTTTTAGCTTAAAAGTCAAACTGTCGTAATTAACGGTTGACTTTGCGATTAATCACTAATGGTCCAGTGATTAGTCGAATTGAATGTAGTTGTAAGTTGGTAATTATGTGGGCATTAAACCCTTAAAAGGGTTCCCCCTGATTCCCACTCTAACTAGGTCAAATGTCGGGTCAAACTTACTAATAAAAAGTCAACAGGATACTTAAATTCTAATTTATACATGATTAGCAATGTAGAACACATACAACCTGTTTGATCATTAATATAACTTGGTAATTAGTGTAAGAACATGTCTAAACATGTTCAACCCGACAATTTACTGTTTAGACCCGGTTCGGAACCGAAAGACGCAAAGCTTTGACTTTTGCTTTGACTTCAGTTCTGACCCGTTTTGGTATGATTTAGAAATACCTTAGAGCCCTATTTGGACCAGGTTACATGCTGGTATAACCCTCTGTGATTATACACCATGGTTCATTAGTTAACCAATTAATACACATGATTCCGTTAATTGCTCATATGTTGACCATTATGCCCTTTTCACCTTAAAACGTGATTTGTGAAAATGTAAAAGTGTAGAAACCTTAGTCACTGATATATAAACTTGTATGCAAAGTTTGACATCAGTTTGAGGTGTAGATTGAGAGTTATGCTCATTAGCGAAATTAAGAAGCTTTATGTTAATTAATCGACATAATTAGCGTATAGCCTATTTAAACATACTTTTTGATATCAAACTTAGTACCCACTGATGTAATATATTATTTTGGTATTTTTGAAGATTTTTAATTAATTTTAGGCTGAGCATAACTTGTAGTCGTAGGCTTAATCCGGTAATTGTTGGTTTTGCCCTTACGGACCATAAAATGAGTTTTACATATCTAATCGACTCCAAACCTTTTGCTACTGATCTTAAATGATAAATAAATTATTTTAAGCCTTCTGGAATAATAAAAATATCAGCTTTTAGTATCGAACCCGGAAATGGCTTCTAATCGCCTTATTAAGCGTTTTTAACGCATAGTATGTACAAAAACTATTTTAAACATACGAGGGTTGATACCTACTGATATTTGAGGTAAATTATAATATTTTAACAGTAAGCAAAAGTTTTTTAACTCAGACTTCAGTTTTGAGCTCTTCGGCTTATGTGAAATTACCAAAATGCCCCTACGAAGCATAGTTTGGTTATAATTAATAAATTTCACATATATACTTTACCCTACTGTTATAACTTAATAAATTAAGTATTTTTTCTGATTATATCAGACCTGTAACTCAGGTTAATACTTGAACTCTTTTATAAACTTGTAAATGACCAAACTACCCCTACGGGGAATAGTTTGTGTTTAAACTCGTTTCGGGCATAATAAAAGACATCTTACTGATGTCACAACATATTTGAAGCATATTAACTTAGGAAACCTGTATATGGCTCTTATGAATACCCGTTACGCTTATTAACGCGTTCGGTTCGGTTTATGTAACTAGTCTACATAAATTAGCCGAAACGGGTCAAACCTTATCGGTTTTATCTCAAAATCCAGAATGTGTATGAAATACCCATATTAAGCAAGTCTTCAAACTTGTCGGGTCTAAATCACATTCTATCCGGTTTTCGCTTAATCACGCATACGAACCGTATCTTTGAAACTAACCGGTCTAAACTTAAGCTTAATTAAAGACCCGTTAGGAATCTAATAGGTTATTAAAAACCTTCGTTCCAGATTAGGAGCCCAGTAAAAGCTATCTGTACTTGCTGATTTGATATACGGCTGGGATTGAATTTATATTTAGCTCAGGTAAATACTTTTAACTTATTTTCCCTATACGGGCTTGGGTTACGGTATATAAAACTACCGCTTGGTCGGACATCAAATCTTCCATCGTTTGGTGGTTAATTGAATAATTTGATCGGTCCGTTTAAACATTTTTGTTTACTTAAAAGCCTTTGGGGGGTTAATGACCATGTCCCGGATATCCTTGGCATCATTCATGAAATGGCCACGACCTAAGCACGGGGTGTAGGCGTACACCTGACAGCTGCATATGTAAAAACTGGTATCCCACTTAAAGGAATCAGCCTTGTGGGCATTATACCTGTGGTGTGTCTATTGATCTTTAACCCGGTACGTCCGGGCTACTGAACGCATAAGGAACATGTAATTCGTTCACAAGAATATATTTTTAAATAATTCTCCCAAGTTATAAAAGGTTAATTTTGCCTCTGTGCATTTTAATCAAGTATAAAAGATTAATTTTGCCTCTGTGCATTTTAATCAAATTATAAAAGATATTTTGTGCCACGTGCATCCAAATCAATTTTCTTAAGCCATTTTCAAAATGAGCCAGTTAATTGTATTTACCAGTGTAAACTGACGTATTTTTCAAAAAGGCTAAATGCAAGTACTATACGTAATAGGCTGGCTACTCCAGGCATCAATAATCAAGTCTCGCAAGCTTTAGATGTTAAAGTCTGTTGAACATTGTTATCTTTTTATTTTAGATCCGCCTGTGGATCCATCTTACATTCCGTTGTAATACTGGATATTACTTTATATTCGGATTGTAATATATTTATCTTTTGCTTCCGCTGTGCATTTAAATATTGTGTTGTTTGACTATTATGTTGCCAACCACGTCACGATACTCCCCACCGGGCCCACCGGTGACACGTGGAAATCGGGGTGTGACACGTGATTATGTGTGACTTGCTTAATATCATTGCATTCAACCATAACAAACAACTATATGATAAAGCTAAAGATGTTCATCCATTGATTAAGTTTTAAAACATTACAACCACATTGTTTTAAACCCCAAAAACACAGACTTCGTATTCAGAATACAACAACAACAGGTTTTAAGCTCCATAAGGACTTTGCAAAAGACACTAAGGAAAACTAGGCTTTGAAATATGTATCCTATCCAAGATAGGATACACACTCCAAACCATTCGACACCGGATGACATCTTTTATTCCTAACAACGCTTGAAAACCTTCAACGGCCGCCAGATCCATACTTATTTTCCTGAAATACATGTAGTTTGAAAACATCAACAAAAGTTGAGCGAGTTCATGTGTTTAGTGTGTGAGCTCGAATAATCCTTGAAATCATTATAAGTATGTATGAAAGTTTGTAAATCCCGGTATGAAAGCAACAAGGAAAAACAGATCATTAATGGTTTGCAAGGCCATTAATATGTGTGACGTGATGCAGGAAGGCTCAAACCTATAGCAAATTTTATCTCCGACAATAAGACATAGTCACCTCATGGGCCACCCAGGTCCACATGGGTGTGGGCTCGCTACACCCAAATAGACGTATCACTCATGTCCCTCGGTCTTACAATGAGGATTAATGGTCTTAAGCGTTATACCCACCACTCACATGATCTAGCAGTACCCTTCCTTAGCTAACCATACCACATATAAACGTTTGTAAACAGTTTGTAACATGTACTTCACCCCCGAAGTTATAAATCCAAAAACAATTATGAGAAAAGGGGGACATGAACTCACAGCTTTGCGTTCTTCGAAACCAACTGTGACTCAAAGCTTCTCCTGGAGTACACGACTACCTACAACGTACTATGATCTATTAGACGAGAGGGTCGTGCCTTGACTTAGTATTAATTAGTGCCTTTGAGTTATGTTTCATTGTGTCTTCCTTATTATTCCACGTTATATAATTATTTGTTAAATAAATAAATAAATATTTTAACTTAAATTATATTTATTATATTTTGGAATAATAGTTAAAATAATATATTTTAACTTGTTACTTTTATGTATTTATACATGTATATCCTTCCCAAGGATGGGTGTATTTGTATTTGTTATTCTTATACTTGTACTGTGACACCTGTGCCTCCACGACCATTAAACAGATGCCAAACCAATAAAATATTGTATTTTATACTTGGGATTTGTATAAATATGTGTATCATTTGCACATATCAATTCTCGTTCGATTTCGAGCTCTAAATCGCTTTCTGGGAAGTTATACGCGCACTGATGCGTAAACGTAATCAGATTAACGCGAGAAACACTCCGGAATAGTGAAATGGGCTTAACATACCTTAAATAACCTTTAAATAACTAAGAAATAAGTTTTGGAAGATTTGGTGTGTCGAAATCAAACTTATTCACTTACAGGGACTAAATTCGATAAACTGTGAAAGTATGCCGATTCGTACTGTAACGGACATTCCAGAACTTGACCATAAGTTAAACATACCCTAAATATCCTTTACATATCTTAGGAATAGGCTTTGAGGGGTTCGGTATGCTAAAATAAACTTTATGCTCATTCAGGGACTAAAAGCGTCAAAAAGAGCATAAGTTTGCATTTTCGCACATATCTTACGTTCTGAATACATCCGGACATCCAAAAATTTATGTAATCATTAAAATATTTTATTTTAGTGATTGGCATGATAAAATTCCATTCGTCGCGTAATTTGGTTCGTTTTTCGCATTCGTTCGTGTTTCATCGTAATTAACCGAACAACGCAACCGTACGACCAAACGAACCGACATCCGAGATATTTTTGAGCACGTTTCATGTTCCCTATACTTTAACTTCATTTTAGAGCCTTGAAATGGGATTAACGAGGCTTAAACGTGTCAAAAATGCATCAAAATCCATGTTTTGCACATTCAGGGACCAAAATTGACAATCTGCCATAGTTATCTTTGGAAGGGACCAAAGTTGAAAATCTGATTTCCAGCTTGTTCCAGCTGTTCCCCTCATTTTCATATGGTTTTAATGAAACTAGGGGATTGTTTTGGGGTACCCATGGTATTCTAAAACCATGGGCACA